>OZ057407.1:4207392-4387483 GCA_964056735.1 Allodiplogaster pararmata
TGATGAGCTACGGGTTGAAGAGCCTGGAAGCGGTAAAGGAAGATAAGAAGGAAGGATAAGGGCTGTTTAGAGTCGTTCCAGAGCTGCCATTCAAATATGTCATTAGGATTGTTGGCTTCGACCCTTTTTTTCATAATCGTTCGATTGTCTATTCGTTTCTTCTTTATGGTCATGGGAGGCAACCTAATTATATTTTATTACATCTTTTATTTATTTTAAGGATGAGGGAGAAATTTCAAATTACACTCTGATTATTCTACTATTCTATTCTCAAAAGGGAGCCTTAAAAAAGTAAATTAATTTTTTTGCACGCATTTCAACCAAATAATGAAACAGTCGCTCATTTTTTCCTCCGTTTGTACTATCGGGTACACCGTTCCCAGGGTCTATTTCACAGATTAACCTGGATTTCCGAGATCATGAGGGACTCTGGTCTTGGTTTTGGTTGGTGCCCGATCGCCCTCCATGTGGAATGTCACCAGAGACTCGTTCACATGCTCAATGTGATCCGCTGCAACGTTTCCATGCCAATGCAAACTGTTCACCAAATTAATACTGAGATCTTCGGAGTGTTTATTTATTTATGAGCACATCACGTTTTCAAAACATAAAATACATAAGTAAGCCAACACATACTACTTCATCACATTGTAGAACATTCGGACTTCTCTAGCCGCTTTTCTGATTGCAGTAAAATTCCAGTAACTGAATAAAGAGCCATGAATAACTACCCTACCATTCCAAGGCAACTTTTACAGTAACTGTATGGCTTTTTAAAAGCTTTTTGAGATTAACAAATAATTATTACAATTTGTATACCTTTTAAAAATTTTTTGAAGACATTCATATTTTTACCAATTCAAGCTAACACAATTGAAGCTGAAAAAAACTGTAAGAGGCTACCGTTGCAATACAAATGAATAGGAAGAGGAAAATGAAAGAATCGCACTGAATTCTGCTTGAATTGCCAACTCGAGATGCGGCCAGAGATGAGCCAAGGCAAAAGAGGCATAGAAGTGGACGTCGTATGTGTTTACCATCCGATACTCCCAAGCTATAAAGATAATTACTTTTCTTTTTCTTAATTTATTATCTCCATTTGTTAAGCGTGGCTGAATTTGTTTCGGAACGGGGGCGGCGAACTTCGAATCGTTCGTACATCAGTTGCACATAATTGTACCATTAACCTTTGGCGAAGACACTCGCTTATCCTTACTTTGATTTGAGCCCCCCTTCTCGTCTTGCAAGTTACCACTGACATTCCAAGTAGCCGAATCGACCATATTCTTTCATGAGCTTTGCAGAGTAAGGGGAGAGATGCACTTCCTCTTCAGACCAAGATTCATCGAATTCGAACCTTCAATCACTTTAACATGTACATATATGTTTTACAAAACAAAAGCAAAAACCCTCAAGTAGAAATGTGAGAACAAATTTGCATGGCATTGACTACAGAATTAATAATAATATAGTATTGTAGGGGCAATTTGGTCACTAGCAGGAAATTCTGAGCCATTCCAAATTTCTGTCGGAGTTCATCAAGGATCCACACTCTCGCCTTTGCTGTTCATCTTAGTCATGGACACAATAACCAGAGACCTCCAGCGAGACCCACCGGAGACACTCCTGTACGCCGACGACATCGTCTTATGCTCGGAGACAAGAGAAGATCTCGAACGTCAAGTGGTAAAATGGAATGATCGCTTTGCGGAGTACGGACTACGACTCAATGCATTGAAGACCGAGTATCTTGAAGCTGGAACATCGAGTACAATCCAAGACCCAAGCTCCATAAAAGTACACAACACTGAGCTAAGGAAAGTCGAGCACTTCAAGTATTTGGGTTCTCAAATATCCACAGACGGGGACCCAACAGCCGCTTTCAGTGCCAGAATCAACGCAGCATGGCTCAAATGGAGGGAATCGACTGGTATCCTATGCGACAGACGCATGTCTGATCGACTGAAAAGTAAGATTTATAAATCAGTCGTACGACCAGTTGCTCTATATGGACTCGAATGCACTCCTTCAACAGCAAAGACTCAGCAGATGCTCCATGTAATGGAAATGAAGATGTTGAGATGGAGCCTCGGAGTCACCCGGAAAGACATGATTCGCAACGAAACGATAAGAGCTCGTTTAGGAGTTGCCCCATTACCCGAAAAACTCAGAGAGTCAAGGCTTAGGTGGTACGGACACATGCTGAGATCCAATCCTGACTCCGTTCCCAAGTCTGCTTGGAACATAGAAATCCAGGGTAGAAGACCAAGAGGCAGACCGAAGCTTAGATTGAGAGACACCATAGAACAAGACATGGCGGCTATCGGGCTGATAGCCGAAGACGCCTCGAATCGTATGATGTGGCGAAGTGCTATCTACACAGCGGACCCCGCTCTTCAGCGGGAATAACGCTAGGAAGAAGAAGAAGAAGAAGTATTGTAGGGGCAATTCAAAGCTTTATTTGAAGTCAATAAGTTTTAGTTTGACCGTGTAGAAGTTTTGATAGAAAATTAACATTCCAAATCTTATTCGTAAAACATGACGCTCATGTTTGTCGATAGTTCAAGAAATATACTATGTATTCAAAAAATCTAGATACATTTTCGTATAAATTTCTGAAAAGAAGATAAAAATTGATCTGGATACCAAACAGAGCCTCCGTCCGTCATGAAGTAGAGTTCGTTGAACAAGGCTGATTTATACCAATCTGGAAGGTACCTCAAGCAAAAAAGATTCACATTTTATGTCTTGTTGAGGCAACTTGTGATTTTTTGAAAAATACTACCGCTAATCGAGCGGTCTGTAATAAGGAGAAGTGAGTTTGTGTAAAGACCACAATGATTATTTTTGACTTCCTCAATCAAAAAATGAACGTTTTTCCGACTTTCCACAATATGGGTGAGCTATAGTCTTGTTCAGTTTACATGAAAAGGGTTCAGACCGAATACGATATGACTGACTCGTAATAGCTATAAGCGCTTGTTGACTTACCTATCATAATTTTAAACATATTTCATTTTCTGGCGAACTTCTCAGATCTTGCGCGCATTCGTTTCAAATACCACTCGAAACATCATTTCAATCATTCGTTGTTCGAATGAAATCAAGATATTCAAAGGTTTATAACATCAACATCTCTTATTCTGGAAAATCCCTGTGAGGAAATCCCACGAAACTGACGGGTGCTGGGTGATGGGATCCTGCCACCTCTCGATCTCCTTCTCCCAATGCTCTCTCATACTGAGGGCATACTCACATAGAGAACCCGCCGCTTCTCCCGCTGATCCGAAGAACCTCGTGTAACGTCTAAAATGTAAGTTTGTTGTTGGGTTACTATATTGTATACAATACCAGTCGGGGTTAATGTATTGGATACAATACCAGTCGGGGTTCAAATACACACTCCACAAACGGTACGTACATCCGCCATAAACCTTCCTAAACTCAATTTTTTTTCGTTATATTGACTTTTGAGGTATAAATGGAGAAGACTTGTTTTAATACAAATCTTAGTGAAAAAAATTTGTTTCAACGTCAAAAAAGGTTGATTGACTTAAAATTCAATAGAATAGTACAGTATATATTTTATTTTTATAGATTGTTTAGGAGTTTTTGAATGCATAGTCACAGAGCTTGAGAGGAGTGACGCCTCTTTAAAGAGACAAGTGAATAAACTAAAAAAGGTAGTCCGCCGGGCGGGATAGGACTCAGTCTTTTCTCATAACTCTATTCATTAGTTCGACCGCATTACCATCACCTGAGAGGGTATTTTGAACAGACAATTTCAACTATTTAAGCTCATATTCGTACAGAAAATTCATAGAACTGTTATTACATGGTCTAACTCTGTAGCATATTCTGAATCTCTTATTTGTTCAAAATGACTGATACTAATGAGAACCCGATCGATTATCTCAGAAGCCTGTAAATTGATCAGTAAAGCCAAACCAACCTTCGATAGCTTCTTTGGCCACTGCCGAACTGCACATTTGGCATGTCCCATGAGAGCGCGAACTCTGCCGCTGCCTCTCGTCTCTCGCCAGCTCTCACTCTCTCGCACTTTACGCAGACTCCAACTCCGAGGTCTAAGGTCGTAGCTTCATTGGCTGCAAAAACCTAGACTGGTGATCTACCTCATGTTTCTAAAACTCTGTTAAACCACTGAAGAGACAGTTTTTCTCGAAGTGCTCGAGTAAGAACAGAAATAAAGATGATCTTACTCGTAACAATAACATGCAAAGAATAGATACTAGCTAATCGTTCCACTGCTTAGATAACAACTCGGATCTCAATCTCGTGCACATGTTTATCAAGTCCACAATTTTGCTGTTTATGGGCAAATTTATGCGTTTTTCTAACAAAAAACTTTTGAAAAAATTCTCTGATTATATGATATATTTTATTCTTCATCGGATACACTCAGTTGTTGTTGTTGTCTTGCCCATAGGTCCTGTCGAGGGGAGTCCTTTTGGGATAGGTTGGTGGTGAGGATCCTTTTGAGTACGGAGAGATTTTCTCCGTCTACACTCGCACCGCAGTCGGCGATCCTCTTGGCGAGACCCATTCGTTAACCGGAGAAGGGCAAGAGGTTATTTTACTGGCGCCTCGACTCGCCATTGAAAAGTATAGCGGAGTATCGGCTGATGTTTTGTCCGGTGGCATGCCCAGGCCGGTCCGGCTTCGCCCTCCTTTGACGAGCTATACTACCCAGTTTTAGTCCGCGGCGGGATTTCTCCCGCTACCTCCCAGCACGAATTCTTTGTAGGGAGGCTTCCCTCTATCCGCCACCTGAGGTCGCGCTCGATTCTGGACTGGATGATCCGGCTCCATCCGTGACAGGCTCTTAAGGCTGTAGAGTCACGAATGACCACTGTTGCCAGTGTGTTTCGATACACTCAGTATCTCTCCGAAGCTGGCCTTTTCATCTTCCATAGTCTTCCTGATCTACATGCTCATATTGAGAATGGTTACAAACAGCCTGATTATGATATTCTCCAAGACCTCTGGGAATGCTGATTCTATCATCTCAACATACTCAGCGTTTCTAACCGTGATCGGGCAAATGACCGCTTCGCTCGAGTTCCTCCCACAGCTGCGATCCATTAGAGAGGGGTTGGAAAGAGCGACAGACTGACAGAGAAGACTTCGGCGTATTAGACTGCAAGACAAACTCTGATTTCTGTTTATAACCGTAGCGATTCTACGTTCTAAGAGAACTTGGTGTTGTTTGAATGTGAAGAGTTATTCAATTGAGTCTACTACTCCGGCTTTTGGTGTAAAATGTTTTTCAAACATTCATCTGATACTAATAGGAAACAAAGAGTTTTCATTCCAATAAAGAACCCTACCTTGGCGGCGATACCATACGTGCACGGCATTGCAGTAACCGTATGCTGCAGCAGTACACCACGAACTGAATAAATTTATTTCAACTTGATAAGAGATTGCATTCCAGAATATACAACTGAAAAAAATGCTCAAGCCTTAATAATAATGATAATACTAAGTCTATTTCGAGCTAAGCTCAGAAAGACTTTCGGTACTTTATATTCAATTTTTAAATCAATTATCAAGTTGTTAAGGTAGTTGTCATCGATAATTCGTTTTTTTATCGCCTGAACTCTTCCATTAACAATTATTAACTACTGATTTTCTAAAATTCAACTCAAAATAATTTTTTCTGATAAAAAACATGCTCTCATTCTCTGCTCCACAAACCTCCGGGTTCCTCATAATCCACAGCTTTACATGTCGAGCTTGTCGACTTCCGTCTTCCAGATCCATTTCGGAATGTGAAGGCGACCGAAATGTCCAAAAATTCTTCACTTCTGTTTTCTACTTCTACGACGAACAAACTCACGGGCAGGGAAGAGTCCTGGAAGAAGAAAAACCAGTCTTCAAAAGTAAAAGCTCGAAGAAGTGTTCTTCTCTGAATAATCTTACATTGCTTGCCTCCTGAAACATCTTAAAACTCTAAGTTGTACAGTTTAAAAACAGTTACGCCTGGTTAAGATGACAAATGACTGTACTATCACACAGGAAAAACTAGTGTACCGGCCGGGTTCGAGCCATCTCGACTCAAACCGAGAGCGCGTGTTACCATTACACCACGAGGACACATTGCTATTCCGTGCGATAGTGTTATATGAATGACTCATATTCCTTGTTCTCTAAGTCACGCATACTTACCAAGCGATTGTGTCAGGAATGGAGCGTAACTTCAGAATTCACGATTAAGACAGAAGAGAGATGGTAGATGGATGATGAATCTTCAAATTATAAGTTATACAGTTTTAAAGGCAGTGACGCCTCGTTAAGATGACAAATGATTGAACTATCGCACAGAAAAAAAGCTAGTCGGTGGTGTAATGGTGACGCGCGCTCCCGGTTTGAGTCGAGATGGCTGGGTTCGATCCCGCCCGGTGAACTAGCTTTTTTCTGTGTGATAGTTCAATCCCTTGTCATCTTAACCAGGCGTCACTGCCTTTAAACTGTCTAACTTAGCATTTGAAGATTTATCATCTATCTTCCATCTCTCTTCTGTCTTAATCACGATTTCTGGAGTTGCGCTCCATTCATGACGCAATCGCTTGATAAGCATGCGTGACTAAGAGAACAAGGCATATGAGCCTTTCATATAACACTATCGCACGGAACAGCAATGTGTCTCCGTTGTGTATTGGTTACACGCGCTCCCGGTTTGAGTCGAGATGGCTGGGTTCGATCCCGCCCCGGGGAATTAGCTTTTTTCTGTTTGATAGTTCAATCATTTTTTACCTCATGAAACATTGTTTTAGCCCTTTAGCAACTTCTTGTTTAAAACTACGAAAATAGTTTCAATTTAGGACCAACTTTGTAATTTTTGGGGAGAATCGGAGATATTTGCCGAATCGTCAAAAGAACATTCAGCTCAGCGATGAAATAACACGTCCATGATCGCGGGTACAATCCACTAAATTTGTAGCATATATTTGCAAATATGTTTGAACTCTTTGCAGTTTTCCGATTGCCTCACTTTTCTAAGAAGTTACTCTTATTGAAATAAGAAGGGTTCCAGGGAAATTTAATCCCGAAAATTCACACCCACGATAATTCCCTTCTCTCGGAAATTCACCGCAGCGTTTGGTTCTCACCAGACATCAAACAATGAACTTTTGTGAGAATTGGAGAAAAAAATGTTTCACCCATAAAATAATTTGAGATTAGTTTTGTATATTTAAAAAATTTTCAACACACCATTTGTTCAGGTTTTCTGACGCATTCAGTCAAGAAAATCAACAAAAAATTAATATTGTAAAAAAAAATTCCAGCTGGTCTCTTTCCTACGGACTCTTTAGCACAACCTTTGCTTAAGCCAACGGGAAAAAAACAATGAAAAATAGCTGAAACAGTTGAGACAATATACTTAATTAACATCAATATCGTGGCTAATTGTTGCACAAGGCCTCGTTCCCAAGCCGTATGGTCTCGCTCCTAAGCCGTAAGGTCTCGTTAGCATAAACTCTACTTGAGGGTACGCGAGAAACAAATCAGTGGGAAGTACACGACCCCCAAATAAGTGAGTCATTCAAGTAGAGTTGCAAATTTACTCCGATAAAAACTTTGTTGGTGAAGTAAACAACAAAAAAAACTTTAAAAATATTTTAAACGGAATACATTCATTTTTATAAATTTTTCATAGTTTGGTCTCAAAATTTCATCGTTTGGTGTCAAGTGAAAACGAAATGCCGTGGTGACTTTTCGAGAGTGAAGTGTCTCGGAATGAATTGTCATGATACCATTCAAAGCCTTTGACAGAAAACAAAATCGCTCTCGATTTTAGCTTTCTACACCTTTTGTTTGGAGGAATACTCAAGATTGTAGTTACTCTTGTTCAGATCGGAAACACCTCATCAGTTATCAAAAACTTAATAACTTCACAATAAAAAACCAAAGACTGAAATAAAAAAATATTTGATCGAAAAAGCTTCCTCCGACCTAGACAAGTGAGAAAAACATCTATTTTTCTTTTGTATATCCCTAAAATCGAATTAAAATGGTTATGTAGTTTTTGAGGGAAACTTTGAAAGAAAGAAATTACTCTTTGACTACGCAGGGAGAGTTTACTAAATCCAAAACAATTACCGATAAGTCACTTGAGTCTCGGGAAAATCGAATTGCCAATATGACAACTCATCGTTTTTTCGGTCAATCTCCGCCGCAGTCAAGACCTGAGAAATCGAATCTTCCACTCTTTCTTTTAAAAGTTATGCGAGAAAACGAAAGTTTTCGTCCACTAAGGTCGATTCAGCCAAACTATTCGAGTGTGCTTCAGAACACAGAGCCCACAAGCGAAACGATCTAACTCTGTAAAACTTATCTATCCATAAACTTCTTATGGGAAAAGTGTGAGAAACTAATAAACAATTATATTTTTTCATGGCTACCAATCTGCATTTAAAAGGAAAAAAAGCAACCCTGATGTTCTAGAAAATATAAACCTAATCATAGATTAATTCAAGTTTTTATGTTCTTAAACGCAAGTATTTGATACATTTGATCTGTCTAGGACCTTAAATGATCGGTGGAAGGATGTTCATAACGCTTACGAGTGCTCTTAATTTTCTATACACTTCCAAGTTTATTTCAACTCTAAAACGTTCGGTAATGTTATACTCTTATTTTTTCTCAATCAATAAGCTGACCTTCTGGTTCTCAATCAATAAGCTGACCTGGTTCTCAATCAATGAGCTGACTTTCTGGTTCTCAATCAATAAGCTGACCTTCTGGTTCTCAATCGATAAGCTGACCTTCTTGTTCTCAATCAATAAGCTGACCTTCTGGTACAGTGCAGCTTCTCCACTTCCTGACTTCCGAATCGATACGATGAACTGATCCGCCTATAAAGAAACGTTCTACATATTACATCAAACTTGATGTGATAATGAATGCAGAAAAACAAAAATATATAACGACATTGTCTCTTACTCGAAAAGCTCTCAGATTCTCTTAGCAACCAAAAAAAATTCCAGACTCTTTAACCGCTTTTCAGAGTCTTTCACAATAAGTCACATTAACCTTTTCGAAACTTCCTCTCAAAAAGCGTCCATTTATGAATAACTTGAAAAAGTCTACAGAACTCATGGTGAGAACTGACCGGGATAACATCGACTTTGTGTTCTATCAGCCCTGGTCGCAGGCCGAACTTGCAGAACCCTCCTCGGAAGTCTCGTCCGATTGAGCCACATCCGAGGCCTCCGCAAGGAACCCCTGCAACTTTCCCATAATTTTCCTACCAGAAAAAATTTCCAGTCTATAAGCTTCCATCCACCACTCATTAGAATTGCGTTGCCACAAGGCTGCTTTGCTCAAACGATATACAGAACAGAGCTGCTCTTTTTTTAGTTTTTCGGTTTTCGTTTTTTCCGAAATTTTTCCCCCGATTTTTCGAAAAAGAAAAGTCGAAAAAACCACCGCAAAAAGTGGTAAATATTGTTTCGAAATTACTTTTTGTTTTTATTTTTGATGGTTCTGGCTATGTCAGGATGGTTTCAAAGCTGATTTCAAAATTTTTCCTACAGCATCTTTAAAACCGACTCTGAAAATGTATTTTATTTACAGTAGCGTAAAAAACTGTCACTAAATTGATGGAACTTCAATGAAGAGAGTCACTGAAACTAAAATTTCTCTTGAGTTAAGACATTTTGTCATCAACAATTTCTATAGTTTTGCTCGATAGATTAATCTCTCTCAGCCTCATATCCTGTTCTTCCGGGATATTTCCTAGTGCCCTTATTGTTTCTACTTGACATAAATGATCTTCCCCAGTCCAGTCACTTCCAACAGGCGTACATGGCACTCTTTATGCCAATGATGCGAAACTGTTCACTATGAATGACGCATCTCTGCTGCAGAGAGCATTAGATGCTCTCTGAGCTCCGTCTTCTTTATGGGGTCTTACTGTTTCTCCGAATGAAACGTGCTACATGCGATTGATTATAATTTTCTGTGGATGGTCACTCTCTTCCGAAAGTTGAACAGTTGAGAGATCTAAAAATTTTAGTTTCGAGTGATCTTTCTTTCGAAGGTCATGTCAAGAGTATGTGTAGTAAAGCCTCCTCTATGACGTAACTAAAACTAATGTCTTTTCGCACTGTGAACTTCAACATTCTGATGAAGCTTTTCGATATTTACGTGAGACGAATACTAGAATATGCTAGCGAGACCTGGAATGCATGACTCATTCTAAGAAAATAGAAATAAGTAACGCAGAAGTTCACCAGAGAAAAAACACACATAACATGAAAACGAAAAAACACACATAACTCACTTTGGCCTGCATTTCGCCCCAGATCGCGTAATCTAGCGGGTTAAGATTGGGTGACGACGCGGACCATTCTTCCTTTGCGATGAAGGCGGATAGCGAGAGTTTGCACCACTCTTGAACGGTTTTGGCAGTGTGTTAAGGGGCTCCGTCCTGCTGGAAGACGTAATGGCCTCCGTTGAAGTAGACATCTGCCCAGGGTTTCAGAGTATCTTGGAGGATGGTTTTTAGGTAGACGTGACAGTCGACCTTGACGTGGGGATCGATGAAGACGAGTGGACTTTTGCCGCTGGAGCAGATCGCTCCCCAGACCATCACCTGCGATGGATGGTGTGTCCGGTTCACGATTCTGCCTCCAAGGTCTGCCAGTGTAGGTGTCTTAGCCAATACGCGCACATTCTGGCTGTTGAAGGCAGCTTCAACGGTGAAAAGCTTCTCGTCGCTGAAGATGGTGCAGTGCATCTCACCCTTGCGCGCATGCGTCGACCAGTACCAAGGCAGACTTCGTGCTGTCATTCGTGAACATGGAAGCCGATTCGAATGAATTTTATACACATCATACATACCGGTGCTATGAATAAAACCTGTCAATTTTCATTTCATAGCTTTTATGAAAACCAAGATATGGATCAATATCCGTGTTACAATACTTCTTACGCACCCTGTACACTCGGGGGAAAATTTTAAAAGTTTACTGAGAAAAATCTTAAATTGGATCGAATCTTTAAAAAAAAAGTTACAGAGAAAAATCTGAAATTGGATAGATTTTTGCTTGGTACTGTAAGAGTTCAAATTGGATAGAATTTTGCTTGGTAAGTATTTCTTATACACACAGATTGAAGTTGTTAAGAAGTTTGAGCCTCGAAAAACGTCGACTGACGAATTATTTGTTGCTACTTTCAACATAGGCCATCACAAGAAAGCCATGCCTATTGACGAGATCCTTTCTCTTGTGTCAATAAATAGATTCACCCGTGGTCATACGGGGTAACTACGTCGTTTTTTTCTTCTTTCCTTATAGGATTTTTGAATAAGATGCTCTTCCTCTTTGTTTTTAGCTTGAATTTTTCTAAGGCCAGGAAGTTTTCAAATGAACTAACTTATTGACTTTTTCTCTGGTTACTTGTTCATTATCATTAGCGCAGTCCACATAAATTATTTAATGATGTAAACGATGATAAATAAACTATTATGGTTATTATTTCTTATGAATAGTTTCTCCGTTTTTTATAGGTATTTTATCCTTCTATTGAAAAAATATTGTTAAAGTTAAAACCAGTTCTTTCCTTGAAATGGAGTATTTTTCAATGTACAAACATTAACATGTCCTGTTGTAAAAATCGAAAAAAATTTTATTGGGGAGTTATGAGAAGCTCTTTCTTCCCTGCTTTCCAACTCTAGCCCGCTTCTCAATATATTGGACTCCTTCCTTCACGGTCAAAATTTTAAAAAAAAAACAAACCAAAGGGGAACTCAGTCAAGTAATGCTATCATTCATACTCCAAAATCTCCGGACTCTTCATCAGTCATAATTGTATACAACCAGAGTCATTTGAAAATTGACAAGCTTTCTCTTTTCGGAAGGCTTTTCAGTTTAATTTGCATGAATTTGTATAAGCTGAAACCCCATGTTTATGAATGAAGCACTTAGAGGCGTTCACAGACGCTGACTAGCTATGAAAAAATAATGGTAGAGATAGAACTTTATTTAACAATTTCTGAAAATTACATACAAAGCTTGGCTTTCTCAAAGTCCTTTACACTCAAATGTCCGTCTGCGGTCAAGCTCTTCGAAAAACTTCCTGTATTTCGGTTGCGAAGTTGATACGACTTAGGCCGTCTTCTTCCGGAGAATTGTTTAATTTTTTTTTGTTAAGGATGCTCCACTTTTTTATTTTTGAGGCCATTTCTTTGCAATACATTGAGCATTGAGGAATGGAAAATCAGCTAAAACCGTTTCATTAATATTTGTCAAATGTGTTGATAGAGATACATATTATGTGTTTCAATGTTTAAAACCATATTAAATGAGCCTAGAATAGTTGGGGAAAATTTTACCTAGGAAAAAAATTCGGTTTTTTTCTTCGTTTTTTTTTGACATTTGGAATCGAAAACAATTCGAAAAACAAAAAAAAAACAGTTTTGATACGGACCCATTTATATCAAGTTGAATACTTTTTAAAGTACAAACTTCCAAAAAAAATTCTCGTTTCTTTACCGCTCAAGGTGGTTTTTCTCACGGTTCTTCCAATCCCAGACTCCAAACATTGTATTCCCTTCTCCATGCAAGAAAGTCGATGGCGTCCACAGCTTATTCTCAGAATCCTCTCGAATCGTCTGTTCTAGTCTATTCACGAAGCTACTGGTCTCCTACTTCTTCTCTGCTTAAGAAGACTCTTAAAAATATGAGCTAATCGGTCCTATTAGGGACTCTTCAGCGCAACGCCACAGTTCCTTATTCCTCTTCGCAAGTTCCCTTAAAACCTTCTCTGACCATCATGTTAGCGATAACACTGAACACGTTATCCTTTGGTGATAAAGAAATGGAAAAGGCCTCTTCTTGTTATCCGTTCAACCGAACCCTGATGACCAATTTTCTTTGCTACTGAAAGAAGCTCGACCTATTGGTCAACATATGTTTGAATGACCTAGCCAAATGTGCACTATTGTGATCCCTACTCATGTACATAGTTTGGTGATTTTTGCTAAATCATACATCTCTAACTAGGACAATGAATTGAAATAACTAGGAACGCGCCATAATAGGGTTTGTGCTGGAGAGGCTGGAAGGTGTTGATGAAGAGCGACTCCTTCTTTCCCCAGTGCCGCATCCAGTACCACAAGTATCGACGGACGAAGGGCAACGCATCTAAAACCTGCAGCATCTCTTGTTCTTACCAGTTGGGTTAACGTTTCTGCTTATTGCAAGAGGTCTATTAGTTTTCTATTAGTCTATTAGCAAGAAGTCATTTAAAACTAAAAAATTCTCCATTTAATTTTGCCTAACTTCATTTTCCAGAACTTTTAGTGTTTAGTTTAACCAACCCATCCTGCCCTCCCTCTCTCTCTCCATTTTTTTGTCAAGTGCCCAGAGTCCATCTCAGTATTGAGCGTGTATTCTCCGGAAGGACTGACTTGTCTGACGGTTGGTCGGTTGAAGGGTATCCTCTTCTCCTCGGGTTTCTTGTCACCTCGGGCCCTCCACCCGATGCCTAGAACACTCGCTGACTCTGCCGTCGTCATCAGTGAACTCCCAGAAGACGCCGTCGTAAGGCCGCGAGGAAAAAATGAATTCCTGGAGCTTCTGTAAAATGGTTCTAGAAAATTTTCTTTTAAATTGTTTTCATTTTTTGTATGGAATATTTAGTTAAATTATTTTAGAGACTGCAACTGAAAAGTCACTGATCTATAAAATCAGTTGCTTGACACAGGAAGAATTCCGAAAGCACGATCAAGCTCTGAAGGCTTCGCGCTATCATGGCCCTCCCCTATCAATGTTTTTTTTTTCTTCTTTTCTTCTCCCTTTTATCTTTCATATAATTTTCTTCCTATCGTTGCGTCTTCTGTGCTCTCCAAGATACTTTTTTAAATATATTATTTATCTTACTACATAAGCCCAAATGATTTTCCTGTTGAAGGAATCTCATCAATTCTTATGAAATCTATGCCGGCAAAGCTTCCCCTCACTTCTACTATTATCGACATGCTGTTTCTTTAGCATTTGCTTTTCTGCTTCAAACGACTTTTTTGTGGATCTTAGAACACAGCCTGATTAGTAATACCGTTACAAAAACATGCTTCTTGGTTTCTTAAAAAGAAAGTTTTGGACAAATTTAGGAAATTTAAGCAACTTTGAAGAAAAAAAAGTGACCATAATTCCACAAGAAGGCTCTGAGTGAAAAAAGTTCCATCCAACGCTTCACCTTCTGTTTTTTTCTTCATTTTTTGTGTGCTACGCTCTAGATAAATGTTCACCAGACTTTTACCCAAGAAAAACAAAACAAAATGATGTTTCGCTTTGTTGAATGCATAATTGTATCTTTGCGAGGAATTTTGCTCTCGAGAGTGCCGAATGACGTCACAGATGTGGAAAAGCCAACAGGCGCGTTGCTATGTACATTTTCGCTTTGACTATGTGTTTTCTTTATAAATCTATTTTAGGAGAGCTCAATGATGGCTTTAAAAGCTTCCAAATCATGTCTGAGCTCATTTATTATAAAAGTATTTTTAATCTCATCTCTACATTTCAGAACATCATCGGCTGAACATTTCAACCATAAAAAATAGTTGCACACTTCTGTTACGTGGACCAGTCGATGAAGTTTCAACTCATCTGACCAACAAGAAGATCACTTAAATTTTGCTAATCACTAACAGAAAAAATTCGATTTTTCAACAACAAAAATAAGCTCAAGTGGTCTGTTTGCTCTTTTTCTCGCTATAGTCACTGCTTTTCTTTCTCTCTCTCTCCCCCCTTCTTTTTTTCTCTTTTTCTCTCTCTTTCGTTCTTTCTTTCTCCATCTTTCCCTGTAAATTTCTCTTCAATTTTTTTCTCAAGATATGTTTATAAATATTGAAGATTGAATGTTTTTTTTATTTCTCTCTTTTTCTGTTCTCCATTAACTTATTCCAATACTTTAGGCAAAAAAACTACATGTTGAAAACTCACCTGAAGTGTCGCTTTCGGGGACAAGTCATGTTTTATTCGGCTTTTAACTGTGATTCAAATGTTTTGTTTCTGTTTCTCCTCTTTTTTCCATTGTATTTGTGTTCTCGGTTAGCTCTCGAATGATAAAGAGTGAGTTGAATTTTTGGAATTTCAAGTTATTATTGCGGATGAATAGTTCTTAATTGCTGATGAATAGTTCACAACTGAAGATACAAGCTTTGCTTTCTTTGCTTTTTTTATGTGCTTTCCTATTTTCCTAAAATGAAATGTTCCTCATTGTTCTTGTCATATTTAGATCTCACTTTTCATAACCTTCACTGAATTCACTTTTTTTGTGACAGTGTCATCTGTTTCGTCACTTAACATTATGTTTTGTTTCAAGCGGAATAAAGAATTGATTCAGAGTCTAAAATTAAGGGCTATTTCTGTAATTTTATGAGAAAAAAACGGAATCAAACGGTACCTAAGTCTGCAGATTCATCAGCTTTCTCTTCGCTCTTCTCTCGAGTCTTCTTTTCTTCTCCTTCAGGGGTCTCACTCATGCTCGTCTTGGCCACCTGCACATGAAATTATACTTAAATTTTTTCTTTCAATCAATTGTAAAGTTTTTTTAACAGATGAGGAATCGAAACATTTCTCAGTATAACAGTTGAAAAGAACAATATGAAAGAAAGAAAGTGTAATGAATAGTAAAATATCTTTGGAATGAATTCAGCTAGGTAGCCGGTACTGTTTGATGGAAAGCGCAAATTATGAGCTCGGATGTGGAAGGGAGCTGTAGGTTGACACGGAAGCAGCTAAGCAACCGGTAGTGTCGATATGATGTATCATCCAGTGAACACTGGGTAGCTAAATGTTTAATTCTTACCGTATAATTCTTACCGTATAATACAGGTATTCTCCAATTCTATCTATTCCGGAGTATAAATCGCAGAAAGGTAACACAGCAGAGGATTGTCGAAAATGATTGAGATGAAGAACAAAGTCGTTACTTCTTTCTCATTCCAGAAAGGAATGGAAGCATCACCGGTTGCGTGAATACAGAAAAAAGGGGGAACACTCAAAACAGTACACACCATAAAATGGGAGTAAGAGAAAATGAAAGAGAGAGATGAAGATTAGAAAGAAAGTAAGAAAGAGTGAAAAGGAGTATCAAGGGAAAGGAAAGTAGTCTAGCGAGAGAGAGAGAAAAATAAAGAGGGAGAGAGTGGAGAGAGAGAGAGGAGGCTTGCTAGAAAAACATTGGAAGCAAGAGCGATAAAGTTTAGACGGAGAAAGAAGATACCTACAAAAAACATTGAGAAAGAAGGATATACGATAAACAAACCATTATGAAAGAAATGTAGAGAAACAGAGAAGTTGAGTGAAACTGAGAGAGAGATAAAGAGACTGTGGAAGAGGGGCAACAAAAAAGTGGAAAAAATGTATCTGTGAAACTTGCTTCGAGGACTTTTCTCTCCTTTACAAACTTCTCACTCTTTGGACATATGTAACTCGAGGGTCTAATAGGGACTGTTTTAGGCTCATCAGGGTATTGATATGAGCTAACATATAAAAAATTTTCCCTTTTCTATTAAGAAAAACCTCTTATTTTCGTATTTATTCTCTGACGAGAGAAAAGAGATAAAAAGAGAGAAAGAGGAGGCTGAAGAAAGAAAGAGAGACAGAAAGATAGATAGAGAGAAAGTAAGCGAGCGAGAGAGAGAGAGAGAAGCTGGACGAATTCACATCTAGTTTCGAGCCAAATCAGGCTATAAGTCTCCGCCACACTTAAACATTCCTTTAAAAATTATAAAAACAAAATTTCTTCTCTCATTTAATTTCTCCAACCTTTTCCACGTAAAACATGAAAAAACGCTATAAAAACGCTTTATATCTTTCGAAAGTAGAAAAAAATTTCGGATTGCTTGCAAAATCAAGGTTAAAAAACTTCAAATGGCGGTTCAAAACCCTCTTATAATAGGGTAGAGACCACATTTTGCAATTACTTGTAATTTTTTTCGAGCATAATCATTTTCATATTTAAAAAAAATGAATTTACGTGTGATTGACGATTTCGGTTGAACTAATTTGCTATGTTGCTCTTGAAATATTCGAAGTAGCTAGACTAAATTGAAAGAAAATCATGGGGTTAATGAAAAATATTCTTAATGTTTCATCACCAAAAAAGGAATCTCTATACAATTTAAACGCTATATTTTCATTCACATATGTTTAGCACTAAAAAAACCGGATAACCTAAAGTTCACTTACCCGGATGTTCACTAATAATGTTTTTCAGGGTTGAAAATATTTTATTCATTTTTGCATAGATTTTTTGGATATACAGTTACATGATGTAGTAAAGGAAAAAAACCTATCGGCACAGATCAGAAGACTAGACAGGAATAAAGAGGAAGTAAACAATTCCGAGAATAAAGTAAAAACCTAAAAGCTTGAAATGAGCATGCAAGTATGAACGTTCTTTCAATTTTTATCTCTTTATTGCTCTCTCTCTTTTATCTATCTTTCTCTCTCTCTCTCTCTCGGTTCAATACTGTCTGACTTCCTTTTCTCACACATTTCCCCCTCTTTTTCTCTGCGATTTTTTCTCTGTTTCACTTGAAAAAGACTGAGAGAAGGGGTCTTCACGAGAAGAGCGTGTTCTGAACAAGTTACCTCGCACTCCTACTCCCTCACTCTAGGCGTGCTTCTCCTTTTCTCTCTCTCTCTCTCTTGCTCTCGCTCCCTTTCGCTCTCTTCTTGTCCACTTTTCACTCATACCTTGCCACTCTATCCCGATTCGCATCGCCGTATTCCACTTTCCTGCTCATTTGATGGCTATTTTCACCCTTTTTTCCTCTATAGTTTCTCACTTTCTCTGTCCGTTTCTATCTGTCGTTGTGTGTTTCTCCCTCCCTCTCTCTCTCCCTCTCTCTTTTTCTCTTTCCCTCTCTCTCCTTCTCCCTCCCTCTCTCGTTCTCTCTTTCCCTCTCCCTCCCTCTCCCTCTCTCTTTCTCTCTTTCCCCCCTCTCTCTCCCTCTATTTCTCTCTTTCCCTCTCCCTCCCTCTCTCTCTTCCTCTCTGTTTATCTCTTTCCCTCTCTCTCCCTCTCTCTCTCCCTCTTTCTCCTTCCCTCTCTCTTTCCCTCTCTGTCTCTCCCTTTCTTTCTCTCCCTTTATTTCTCTCCCTCTCTCTTTACCTCTCTCTCTCCCTCTCCCTCTCTCTCTCTCTCTCTCTCTCTCTCTCTCTCTCTCTCTCTCTCTCTCTCTCTCTCTCTCTCTCTCTCTCTCTCTCTCTCTCTCTCTCTCGCTGTCATCATAAGGCTGTCTGCTTGTGTGGCTGTGCAGTGCCCGTGGTGAAAACAAGGCAATCGATGTGTAGCACGACAAGCAGAGAAGGCGAGAGAGCTCGAAAATGAGAGAGGAACAGAGAAAAAGAGAACAATGAATTGCCAAACCAACTTTACTTGGAACTCTGCAAAAAGTATAAGGAGTTTATGGAATATGGAAGTTGATAAGCGTTCAATGGTCAACATTCTCAGCCGACTATTTAGACGACGAGTTTGCATTAGTAATAAAAATATTTAAGTTAATTCAAATTTTACTCGGGTCGAAATGTCTGTAATAAAAAAATCGTTCAGCAATTCACTGCTCGCAGTCGTGATGAAGCACATGGATGATTTTTATACGCAAGAATCCTGACGGTATGAGTTGTACAAGTCATACATTATAGTCAAATAAAGACAGGTGTAGTCATTTGAGATGAAAATGATTATAGTCATTTATGAGCCAGAGGACCATATTCATTTCTGAGCTGTGGCTAATTCAGTTTGGCTACAAAATGAAGGTTGAAAAGAGGATTTGTTTAGAGAATCAGTTTATTTAATTTTCAGTTCTTCATTCATATGTACTTCTAGAGTAAACGAGAGGAAAACACGCGGTTCAAGCAAATGTGAAAGCGAGAAAGAAAGAGAGATAGAGAGAGAGAAAGAGAGAGAGAATACATATATGAATAAATATAGAGTCGAAGAGTGGAAGAGAAAGAGAGACAGAGGGCGATGAAGAAACAGAGGAAAAGAGAGAAAGAGAGATAGAGAGAGAGAAAGAGAGAGAGAATACATATATGAATAAATATAGAGTCGAAGAGTGGAAGAGAAAGAGAGACAGAGGGCGATGAAGAAACAGAGGAAAAGAGAGAAAGAGAGATAGAGAGAGAGAAAGAGAGAGAGAATACATATATGAATAAATATAGAGTCGAAGAGTGGAAGAGAAAGAGAGACAGAGGACGATGAAGAAACAGAGGAAAAGAGAGAAAGAGAGATAGAAAAGGATAGAGAGAAAGAGATAGAAAGAGAGGGGAGAGATAGTCGAAGTTTAAAAAAAAGAAAGCAATGAGACTAAGAGAGCTTGTTTCTTGAGAGATAGAAAGACCTACAGTACCGCCCAAAATGTTATCATATACTGAATTATTGAACATAACTTTTTTTTTAAAAAAACGAATAAAGCTCAAATTTTCAGATATTTTTTACAAGCCAAATTAACATGTTTCGAGTAATAGAACAACTTTGGAAAATGCTTTATTAGGTTTATTCGTTGAAAAATGGAAATAGTAAAAAGTGCTTATAGAGATGTTAAATTTTTTCGAAGTATTAAAACAAATATTCTAGTATTTGGTGGCATATCCTTTGAAGTCAATGACTGCCTGACATCTACGAGGCATAGAATCAATCAAAGAGTCAATGGTTGCCTGCGAAATCGCCTTCCATTCCTCCTCTAGCTGCTTAAACTTTTCATCAGCATTTCTGCATGTTTTTCCCGTCACTTTTCGTTGCAAATGTTCCCATAAATTTTCGATGATGTTCAAATCGGGAGACTGGCTCGGCCAGTCCAAAACATCCACATGCCGACGGCGAAACCAGTTCTGAACGTGCTGAGATCGATGTTTCGGATCTTTATCTTGTTGGAAGGTGAACCCACGACCGAATTTGGAGAGGGCCCAAGGGCGCATAGTGCTTTCCATTATGTTCTCATAGCCGTAACGATCGAGATTTCCGACAATTCGTCTCAGTGGACCCATGCCGCTGGCGGAAAAACAGCCCCAGACCATCACAGAACCACTGCCATGTTTGACTGTGAGCGACTGGTATTGCGGCAGGAAACGCTTGCCCGCTGGACGTCTTACCCACCTCAGACCGTCACTGCAGAACATATTAAACTTGGATTCATCGCTCCAAACAATCTGAGACCACTCACGGCGTGTCCAACTGAGGTGATCCTAAGCCCACTGAACTCGAACTTTACGATTTTTTTCGCTGATGAAAGGCTTCTTTGCAGGCCGCCTTCCATTCAGTCCAGCGGCTTGCAAATGGCGTTTGATGGTAGTTATTGAAGGAGCAGGAGTCTCAGGTGTTGATATGACAGCTTGAATGTCTGTAGCAGTGCGTTTCGGGTCTTCGCGAGATGCGCGCAGGATGCTTCGGTCCATGTACCTCGAAGTTACGCGGGGTCTCCCCGAACTTGTCTTCACGATGACTCGTCCCTGCAATTTTTTTGTGTCCCAAAGTTATTCAGTTGTAGAAAATTCGTTTACCTGTGTTCGAAAACGCCGGAGGATACGGGAGATAGCGCTCTGAGTTACCCCGAACTGCTGAGCGAGCTCGCTCTGTGACCGGCCCTGTTTCGCCCCAGCAAAAACAGCTTCTTGCATTCTTTTACTTGTATTTCGATTTCCAACAGTTCGAATCATGACTTGAAACAAAATTTTTATGAATGAAGTTCGAAAAACAAAAAAAATCAACAAAAAAAATTATGGAGAAAAAACTGAAAAATGGAAGATATACCAATTTTGGTGTATTTCTTGGAGATATTTAATGAATCACTCTGAATGATGTCCGGTACGGTACAGACACCCCAAAAAACTTCTGTGAAAAATTGAGCTTTGAATTTAATCTTTGAAAAAAGTTATTTTCAATAACCCTATATATGATAACATTTTGGGCGGTACTGTATATGAGCAAAAATAGTCCGAGAAAGCAGGTAAAAATAGTGTAAAAAGATTTTCTATTATTTGTGGAGAATTAGGAGGAGACGACTACCGTCTGGGAAGTGTTTGAGCTGTCGACAATGCGGTGCCAACGCAGAGTGCACAACCTAATTCTCGCTTATTTTTTTCGTCTTCTTTCGTAATTTTTTTCTATCTCTCTCACCTTTTCACTTTGATTTATTTATTTTGTTCTGATTTTTTTTATCTTATAGTGCTGTATGTTTTACGGTTTCCGGCTGCGATTCTTTCGCTTTTCTTCCAGAGTTGTACTCTCTAAAATCCCTCTGTCTCTTTGCTTCGAATCAGCTGCTAAGTTGATCCCTATTATTTTTTTACTTCTATATCCTCGAGGAAAAGTCAGCGTACATCAAAAGTATGAATAGGAAGATTTCCGAGCCAAACGGGTTTAGATTTGTTAAAGATCTCTCAGCCGATAAAAAGTAATATGCTTTGCTTGCGGCGTTAACATGACGTAATCTAGCAAGCCGATTGAGCCAGCCGTCGGCTCAATCGATTTGTGATGTAATTATCGCGAATAATAAGGTTGGTCAAAAAGTTGAGATAGAAAACAGTTGTTGCTCTATTACCGAGAGCAAGCACATCACGAAAAAAAACTAGTTAGACCGCAGTTACATATACAATATACGGTAGTATTATGTACTTGATTCGTTAAATTGTTTTGTTCTGATTGTCGTGCATGATCATGGAGATGACGCGTCGTTCGTGGAAATAGATTATAAAAGCTAATAACACAGTTTTCCGCGTAAACACTTGAGCCTAAAAACCGCCGTAATCGTTGAATTACCCCAAAAACTAATAAGACTTCCTGCTGAAAACACAGTCCCACAAACCTCTAGTGAAGTTGTTTTGACGTCCAGGAACCTTGCTTCTGCCCCTTTATCGACCTGCGAAAATAATTTAGAAACAAGACAAAAATTAGCTAAAACTTGTGCATTAATGTTTGTTTTCACAGACCTTATACACACATGAAAGAGATGATTGGTTTTGTTGGATGATCGCTTTATTATGCATTAATAAGTGTGGTTGTTTAGAAAAATCGAAGAATGAGAGAAAGGGTTTATTCTTCTGTTATCGATGGATCATATAATGCCACTTTAAAGTATTTTAAAAAAATTATCTTCAATGTTGTTTCAGTCAGAAAAATGTTTTTAAAAAAAGCACCGAAAACGTCTAAACAAAACAAAACCCATGAAAATCCGAGAAAAATTACTATATATGTATATAACAAAGGTTTTATTGTTAATGTCTAGCTAAAATGATTTTTCAGCTCAACGAGGCATCGGAACAGTTGATTTAAATAAGTTTTAAAAAATCTTTGTTGAAAAACATTTTATTTAAAAAAAAAACCAATTAGGCAAAGTTTTCAGGCGCTCTACTCGAGGGAATCTCGCTTGGAGAAACATCAATGTTTATTAAAAGGCGCTTATACTTTTTAAAGCTAAATTTATAAAGGGATTTGATAAGCCGAAAATGACTTCATTTGCATTGACAACAACGAAAATTCCCCAAGATGTAAAATTTGTAACTGAGTTATTCAGTTCTCCCAAAACTAGTTATTCAGTTCTCCCAAAACTAGTTATTCAATTCTCCCAAAACTAGTTATTCAGTTCTCCCAAAACAAGTTATTCCGTTCTCCCAAAACTAGTTATTCAGTTCTCCCAAAACTAGTTATTCAGTTCTCCCAAAACTAGTTATTCAGTTCTCCCAAAACTTTATATCTTCTATATTATTCAATAAGTCGGTAGTTAAACTGACCCTCACTTAATTTTTTTCGTGATTGTTGAAATTTTCCGCCTCTTTTTTGTGATCTCAAACGCTTCGGGGTTGAAATACTAAGCTATCTATTTCGACAATGCAGTCCAACACCACATTACCCTATTCTAAGTTTTCTGGACACTCCACTGCCAATCATGTTATAGATGAATCTGGATGAGTCCTTTTTCGATCAATGAATCTATCAAGAGTGTTTCTTGAACAAACCTCCAAGATAGCAATCTCTCCAGCAGACCGAAGTGACTCTACAGCCTCTAAGTGCAATCTTCCTTTCAGCGAAACACCATTTACGGAGATCAAACTGTCTCCTGGCTGTGAAATAGATTGATCCATTTTTTTGTTCAATCAGTTTAGGCAGTCTAGAAGTGTGAACTAAGTCGCATGTGTGAAAATCAACTGGAAATTAAACCCTTCCTGGATAACTAGTTCGATGTTCATGGAAATCTAGTTTAGTAACGTGAAATCGAGTCAATAAGTTGTTTTTACGATGTCTAGAAATGAAGTCAACGCACTTATTTAAACGAAGATAATACATTTCAAGCGTCGACTGCGATGTTCTTTTCTTGAGGGCAGTTGAATTGTGAGTGAGAGAATAAAATATGCCATCACCCATCATCGTAAATCAAAGGAAAAATGATATGTTATTGGTTCTTTTGCGACCGTCCTCTTTAAAATGATTTATTTCTTTCCGTCCTCGATTTTTTTCAAAGAATCATTGAATTGCACTTCTGAACCATATAATTCTCCTCCCCTAACCCTATTATCTTCCTGACTCTGTCGAGATTGTTCAAAGGCGCTGTTGTAAAACACCGCGTTAACGAAAAATTCGAAAAACTTCGAACTTCGAATCGCAAGCAGAGAACAATTGGCCTAAATATGTTTTTGTACAAGCACATCTTTTGGCTTCGAGGGATGTTCCGTCAAATAAAGGTTCAGTCTAAATTATCAAAGCGTTATTTCAAAAGATTTATCTGAAAAATCAAGGATGTGTAAATAAAAACTTTTAAGGAAGAAGTGAGATTATATTCAATTTCAGGTGTGACTACTCGTTTCTATTTTCTTGCAAAGCACCTGTATTCTGCCATCTCTTCCTGCTGCACTCCCTTCTATCACTCGAGATACAAATAATTCCGTTCTGCCCGGGAGGTAATGCTCGTCCACTCCCCCTGTCACCTCAACATTCCAACTATTGACAACTTCGGTGGATCAACAGACCATGTCGTCATGAGATGATGTGACCCACGAAATCATAATATAGATAAAATGATGTGATCGATAGATCATTGATCGATATATACATATATTTCCTTAATTCATTTTTACATTCAAAAGAGAATTTTCTCGGAAACCAAGATTTACAAAAGTGGTGATCCATTGATCCACAAAAATGATCCATTGATCCACAAAAACAGGCAAACTACACGTTCGTCATTTTATCGAATTTCATAGAATATATGATTGAACTGCAGTTTTATTGAGAGTTAGAATTCTTAATTTTTAGACAAATTCATATTTTAGTGTGAGTTTGTTCAACTAAAACACTTGTGAGCTAATTTGTTTCACGACAAACTACCGTGAAATGCAGAAGTATCAAAAATTATAATTAGAGAAGCTTTTGTTTTTAGGGAACTGAAATTACGAGAAGAAAAAAAAGTTTCGACCTGACCGTAATTTTTCTGAATTTTAAGGGCGATTGTCGGGAAGAATAATCAGCAAACATGTCTTTATGAGAGAATCTTCACACTAAAAAAGTGGATTTTAGTGTACTTATTTTCTAATTTTAACGCTCCATTAAACTAACTTCCAATCCTATGAGGTCTTCTGCTGAGAATTTTCGCAGTTTTATCACATCTACAACCACCGGTCTTCTCTCCTTCTCGGCGCCGTTTGATAATTTGCGCTGAACTTTTGTTCATAATTAATCAATCCGAAAAAAGCGATTGCTAGTTGAGTTGAAAAAATTAAAATTTTTTTTTAGAAAGTTTAAAAATGTTCAAAATGAGCCCGAAACTTCCTGTTATTAAACTTTAAGAGCAGACAAACGATGACTTTTCTCGAAAACATGGATCAAAGGTTTGGCATTATCAAGGTAAGGAACGTGTTTACGTAGAACTTGTCGGCGAGTCGCTCAACCGGAATTAGCGCGTTGTTTCTGCTCATTTTGCGAAGTGAAGTCGGCTCTCGACTTCTCTCGGCTGGTAAATCAAAAAGGTCCTTTCCGGTCCTTGTCTCCAGTAGAGCGAGAAGTTTCTTTCTACACTTCTCCATTCGGAGGCCTTCTCTACAAAAACAACATTCTTACACACAGCCAAATGACAATGATTCTTCTGCTTCCCTGAAACTTCAACGGTCATGTTACCACGACTACACGGATGCGAACCGCGTCACGGTGTTCGGAGAGACGTTTAGGGGAGGAAAGAGAAGAGAGCAGAGAGGCAATGGAGGGGTAGGTTCAGACGGCAGATAAAAGAAAAAGAGCCGTAAAAATAGAAAAAAAAAATGTGAAAGAGAGAAAAAAATCTTCAAATGCTCAGTTACACAGTTTTAAGGCAGTGACGCCTGGTAGAGAAGACAAATTGATCAAACCATCGCACGGAAAAAAGCTAGTCACCGGGGGGACTCGAACCCATGCAACCATCTCTCCTCTATCCGGGAGCGAGCGTGTTAACCATTACACCACGGTGACACATTGCTATTCCGTGCGATAGTGCTTATTAGAGAAAAAAATGACAGGAAGGGAGAAAAGTGATCAAAAAAAGCAAAGCAAGACAGAAAAAACACAGTCAGAGATACATAGAGAGAAATAGAGTGATGGAGAGAGTGAGAGAGAGAGAATAAAAGAGAGGGAGATAGACGGAGACAGAAATAGTCAAAGATGAGTAAGAGAAGAGAAATTATGTGCCCAGAATTAGACCTTATCGAAAATCGCCAAGGTAATGAAGCAGACGAAGTCCCTGAGGGTCGCTAAACAACAAAGATGGCGAGATTGTTTCGGTAGTAGAAAACTTGATCTAATTATTGCTTAGTCAGTTACAGAAAGGAATAAGCTTCAGGGCGAAGAATAACGTAAGAATCTGCGCAATGAGTGAATCAGAGAAATCAAGGGCCATTGAAGGGAGTACCCGTACGTTTGCTCCCGCCTCTTCTGAAACACTGGACTGCTTCAAGTTGCTCCTTTTAGTGGTTCCTATTCCCTCAGTCTCCGACCCTCTCTCAATTTCTGTGTTTCACTCTCTTCACCTCTATCTTTTTTCTATCGCTATTTTCTCTCTTTCTCTATCTCTCTCTGTCTTCCACTTACTCGCTTTTCAATAAAACCATATGTTCCGTTTTTATTCTCTCTTTCTTTCCCCCTATGTTTCTTATCCCCAAAAAATTAACATTGTTTATGTCTAATTCTGGTCAACTTCTACCGCTACTGATGTTTTCATCTCTCTTCTCCACCATTAATCTCTCTCTCTCTCTCTCTCTCTCTCTCTCTCTCTCTCTCTCTCTCTCTCTCTCTCTCTCTCTCTCTCTCTCTCTCTCTCTCTCTCTCTCTCTCTCTCTCTCTCTCTCTCTCTCTCTCTCTCTCTCTCTCTCTCTCTCTCTCTCTCTCTCTCTCTCTCTCTCTCTCTCTCTCTCTCTCTCTCTCTCTCTCTCTCTCTCTCTCTCTCTCTCTCTCTCTCTCTCTCTCTCTCTCTCTCTCTCTCTCTCTCTCTCTCTCTCTCTCTCTCTCTCTCTCTCTCTCTCTCTCTCTCTCTCTCTCTCTCTCTCTCTCTCTCGATCTTCTCTGCTGTAAAATTT
Organism: Allodiplogaster pararmata; assembly: GCA_964056735.1. Classification (NCBI taxonomy): domain Eukaryota; kingdom Metazoa; phylum Nematoda; class Chromadorea; order Rhabditida; family Diplogasteridae; genus Allodiplogaster; species Allodiplogaster pararmata. The sequence continues at coordinate 4,233,969 of OZ057407.1, forward strand.
GCTCTGTTTCTCTATTGTTTCTTTTCTTTTTATTGTCTTCACTTTTTCCTATCTTTCTTCGCGGTCTTCTCTCCACTATTCTGACCACTCTCCGCTCTTTGTTCAAGAACTTTTCTTACATCCTATTTAGACTTCTATTCCTACACGGATGCATCTCTTTCTTCAGCTTGTCATTCGGAATAAATGAATATAAAGAAGTTATCAATAATTTTTTGTTGATCTCTTGGCTCGCGAAAATCACCTTTCGCTTGTTTTCGCATTAGATTTATGACCCTTCCTCTCAAGAAATTTTTTATAGATAATGTGAGACTTTCGTGCCGTCGCTAAGACAATTTGTTGAAATCTGGACCACATGATACAGAAGTTTGCTGGATAAACTTTTTCTCGCTATTTTTTAATATATTCCGTCTGAACCAAAATCAATTTATTTGAGCCAGGCACAATGTAACTTAAGGGGAGCCGCACTTTACTTGGGAGGGGCCGCACTTCACTTGAGGGAGATGCTTTTTTTGAAAAATTTTGTCATTAAAATTTACAAAAAAAGTTTATAATATGAGAAATTTTCTCATGCGGTCTCTTTAGCCTAAGCCGTACGGCCTCGTTAGCGTAACCTTTGAATGAGCTAATGCAAGAAAAAAAACAGTGAATAATAGCTGAAAACAGCTAAGTCAATTTCCTCAATTAGACTGGATAAAACAAAAACATTGTGGCTAATTGTTCTATACGGCCTTTTTCCTAAGCCGTAGGGCCTCAGCATACATTTTACCTTAACCTAAGGGAAAATCAATGAAAAGTGACCTCGCTTCCCAAGTTAAGTGCGCCCACCCAAGTAACAAAGTGCCTTTAAACTCAAAGTTTTTATAAAAGTTGATATTTAACGACCAAGTCATATTTCAGAACTTCTGCCGAAAAAGTTATGGGGCCGTATGCACGTACCATTTTTGGTGTGAAATGATGAAGAAAATAGTGTTAAGTGTTCTAGGATAACACTGTTTTCTTCATCATTTCCCATCAAAATTGGTACGAACATACGGCCCCTGATGTGAGAAAATCTTAACTGTTATGTAGTTTTCTTAAACCTTTACTTCAGTTAAGGTTATGAACAACGCTTGATGGATAGTGCCTTTTCATCAGGTGTGTGAGACTCTGTTTCGTGTCTCGGCGTGTATTTGTATACATTGAAATTTTTTCTCTACCTCTATTCACTTGCCGCGGGCCGTTATTTGTTGACATTTTCTGGCTTTTAGTGAGCCTCTGTGCCCTTTTCGGACACACTATAAGATAATGCTTTCAAATCGCGAAGAATATTTTTGTATGGATCTGATTATTACGAGATAGTTGTGACAGAACCATTTTCTACATGTTTTTGGGTCTTCACGTTCTATGAAAACAGGACCACTAATGGTACTCCGATTAATCAAATTTTTTTAAAGAAAAAAAACATTGAGTTCATGGAGCAGACGAAATTTTACTCAACAAATGGTACAGTTATACTATAGCGAAATCTTCCGGATTTCCCATCAATTAGAACTAAAAAGTGTGGTTATATTTGGTAAACATTGCAAATTTTCTCTCTGATGCTGTTTTTTTCGGGTCGAGTATTTTAATGAGAAATGAAAATTTTTTGTATTATCAAGTATCTTTCAAAGCTTCAAGCAAGTTAAGAAAAGGGCCGGAAACCAGGGGCCGTATTCAGAGATCTAAGATGAACTCAGGGGTAAACTTTACCCTAGTATATTGTAGACCTAAGTTCAACTCGGTTCCGTATGCAGAGACAAGTTGTAGGCCTACAATATTCTAGGGTGAAGTTTATTATACAAAAAAGGCTCACACACACACCCTCACTATGTGTAGTCTACAGACTAAAATCAGATACGCAGGTATTAACAAAGACCCTTCATACTGAGTGCCGTGCTTCAGAGATTTGCTTTGAGTAGGATAGACATGAGTATTTATTCAAATCATGTTTAGCTTCAACCATCATCTAAGTTTGCGGCTTCTAACGCTTAACGGAATGCTGTTAGGCGAAAAGTAGCAGAAGAGCTCTATGCTGAGACCGGGAGCCGTATTCAGAGACAAAAATTCATACTATAATTTATGGTAAACTTTATACTAAGTTGTAGTTTTGCCAAAATGGAATTCAGAGAGTAGACTTTAGGGTAAACTTTATACTAAAATTTAGTAGGAAAGCTGAGACGCTCTCACCCGTCTTGTCTCTGAATACAGAACTGAGTTGAACTTAGGTCTACAATATATTAGGGTAAAATTTACCCCTGAGTTCATCTTAGATCTCTGAATACGGTTTCGGAGTTCCTGTGACGATCTTTGACGATCTGTGAGAATCTGTGACAATCTGTGACGCAGGTCAAAGCAAGATGGATCGTGATTCAAATGAAGGTGAGCGCTGCATACAACATGCTACTCAAGTTTCTTTTTCCGTGCAGTCACTTTCAACTTCGAGCTATCGCACAGAAAAAAGCTAGTCCAACGAGTGGGATCGAACCCAACCATCTCGACTCAAACCGGGAGCGCGTGTTACCATTACACCACGGAGACACATTGCTATATCCCATGCGATAGTGTTATATGAAAGGCTCATATGCCTTGTTCCCTTAGTCACGCATGCTTATTCAGCGATGGCGTCGCTTTTTTCTGTGCAATGTCTCAATCATTTGTTCGCGTATAGCTGATTCAGGGATAATTGGTCCCCTTCGTTACGTAATAATCCGAGCTGATCGTATTTCTCGTGGTGGAGGAGTTACCCTTGTATTGAAAGATCACTTAACGTTCTTGAAGCCTAGTTCTTTATGCTCTCCTTCGGAAATTGTTTATATAGACTTACTTTCTACCAGTGGTTACATACGTTTGGTTGTTTGCTATCGTCCCCCGTCCTACACCAATGAAGAGATCAGACTTTTTTGTGATTCTTCATCCGATATTCTTTCTTCCACTTCCTATCTTGTAGTTCATTCATTCATTCATTCTTTATTCCAAGCATGTAGGTAATTAAGAAAAAAGCAAATTACTGATAAACAGAGGTATGCATGGACTACATTACATATAAAGCTTAGTGGAGGTGTGTGAAGGGAAAAAAGGGGGGCTGTGATAATGATGAAAAATAACAAGTCTTAATTAAGTATCAGAAACAAGACTAACTGGCACAATCACATTCACAGGCAACGAAATAAGTTGATTTCTAAATTTAAGGCTACTAGCTTCGTTGATAACATCAAATGGAAGAGAGTTCCAAACAGACATTTGACGGAAAACATATGTCGATAAAGATGTCTTATTGATGCGGTGAGGAGGAATAAGTCTTAGAGGATGCGAATGCCGAGTGAAACGCTGAACAGCCGGGATTTCGTATAAATGATCGGTGTCTATGCCTTAGCTGTTATGTAAACATTTATGAGTTAAAAAAAAGATCAGATATAGCACGACGGTGCTCGAGGCTCTGAAGACCTAGCATTGAAAGCCTCTGGAAATACGGAAGCTTAGGGTGATGGGCTTTGTGACTGGTGATTTCAATTGTGACACTCTCTCTCCTCCTTGTTTTTCATTCGATCGATTGTTAGTAGACATGATTACTCTCTTTGAATTGACCCAATTCTGCCGTGAACCAACACGTCTTAATCGTTGCATTGATTGGCTACTAACTTCTCTGCCCTCGCTATTGTCTAATTGTAGAATTGTTCCCTCCTTCCCGTCCTCTGATCATTTAGGAATCGCTTGTTGCCTTTCAATTGTGACCGACTCGCTTTTAGCCGAACCCGTTCTCGACTATTCAAGAACTGACTACGATGAACTTAATAAATACTTCAATTCAGTTAACTGGGAAGCCGAATTTGATAAATTCCTCTCGATTGACGATCTGCATGGCCGTTTCCTCGCCGTTATTGAATACGCTGTTTCTGAATTCGTTCCTATACGTAGACCTCGAACCCTCACGGCCACTTATCCTCGCCATATTCAGAAACTAATTAAATATCGTTACTCTCTGTTTCACAATATTGATGATTCTAATACCCGTTCTCTTTACGAGAAAGCTAGTAAAGATCTACTGAAGCAGATAATGAAATGGACTAGGCATTGTGAGAAGAAGAAATTGTCTCGCTCTCGGGACTTGTTCCGACATATCTCATCCCTCACTCGGCCCAAACCAGTGCCTCCTCGATATATATTGAATACTACAAGAGACATAGTATTGAAAAAAGAACTTAAATGTTCTCTGATCTCTACCGAATTCGCTTCTCATTATACTAAGGATGATAACCAAAGTATCGCATTGCAAACTGAAGCGGACCCTATTATGAGCCCCTTTCCTATTTTTCTCCCCTCTTCTGTTATCAAAAGCCTCTCGAAGCTTAAACCAACGGGTAGCAAAGGTTCGGATGATGTCCCTCAGATTGTCCTCAAGAAATGCGCTAAGTCTCTTGCACTTCCTCTTTCCCATATTTTCAACTATTGTATTATCTGTGGTCAAATACCGTCTTACTGGAAAAATTCTCTGGTGACCCCTATTCTGAAACCAGGCAAGGAACCTCACTTGGTATCCTTCTATCGTCCGATTTCCATCCTTTCTCCCTGTTCTAAAACGATGGAGCGACTTGTTAGAGCTTTCATAATCGATCATCTATCCGAATCCTGGCATACTGGTCAAGTGCTTTAAAACTTACGTAATGCCGCACTTGCACTTTGCTTCTAATATATGGAATCCATACTATGCAAGAGATTGTGATGATATAGAGAAAGTTTTGAGGAAATTCACTCGCATAGTTTACCATCGATGTATCGCAAATGAAGTTATTACGAGGTCTCTTCCTCCTTACCCCAATCGACTTGCCCGCCTTGGATTCGTTCCTCTTTCCGAGAGGAGGGTATTTTCTGACTTAGTTAGGGGTTTAAAGATCTTTCATGGACTGTCGAAAATAGATAAAAGACGATTTTGCAAAGAGACTATTCCAACGCGTACTAATATAAATGGCTTTTTAGTTTAGGGTAGTAAGAATACAGCTAAAGGAACAGGCACTTCAGACGCTGTTTTCACTGCTCGCCAGCTGATGGAGAAACACAGTGAGAAGCAGCAACCACTCCATCTCGCTTTTCTCGATCTAGAGAAAGCATTTGACCGTGTACCACACGAGCTCATCATGTACGCCCTTCGGGACCACGAAGTGCCTGAACTTCTAATTGATTGGGTCCGGCTACTCTACGTAGATGCCACGAGCAACGTTAGGTGTCCCGTCGGAATCTCGGATAGTTTTCCAGTGAGTGTGGGCGTACATCAAGGATCAGCGCTATCGCCATTCCTCTTCATTCTTGTCATGGACACTATTACTCCTGACCTACAGGGTGACCTTGCATGGACCATCCTGTACGCGGATGACGTGTTCCTGGCAGCTAAAACGAGAGGAGCTTCAGAAAAAAGTGCAGGCTTGGAGCAGCCGACTCAGTCAGTTTGGACTACGTCTGAATACCTCAGAGACGGAGTACTTAGAAACAATACCATCCGAAGACACCATGAAGGTGAACGGCGAAGAATTGACGAAGTCCACCTGCTTCCGCTACCTTGGATCGAACATCCAGACCAGCGGAGGCATCGACTCAGACGTGCTGTCACGTGTCAACGGAGCATGGATGAAATGAAGAGATCTCACAGGCGTACTATGCGACCGAAAGATGCCTCTGCGCCTCTAGTCAAAGATATATCGGACAGTAGTGCGCCCCGTAGCTTTGTATGGAACCGAGTGCTGGCCAACTACGAGAACAATTGAGCGACGTCTACAAACTATGGAAATGCGCATGATCCGTTGGATCATGGGAATCTCTCTCCGCGAGCACCTACCAAATGAGACCATAAGGAGAAGATTTGGCGTCACCCCCATTGACGAGAATATGCGCGAAAATCGGCTGAGATGGTTCGGCCATGTCATCAGAGCATCACCGGAAACTGTAGCCAGCACAGCCTACAATCTCGAAGTGGACGGCCGGCGACCGAGAGGGCGACCGAAGCAGCGATGGCAAGACACCATCAATGCGGACTTGAAAGCCAGTCATCTAAGCCCGAAAGATGCCCTCGATCGGGACAAGTGGAGAAAGAAGAGCGGACCCACAAAGCGGACCCTGCCATCGCGGGACAACGCTAGGAAGAAGAAGAAGAAGAAGTAAGAATACAGCTAGAAATAACTCTTAGGGAATGCGAATATCCCGCCTTTTCAGCAAGCTATATCGAAACTTGATTAATAGTATGAACCTGAAATATTTTAAGTCTCAATTAAAAAGTGGTGCTCTATCTACTCTCCTCATGAATTCAGAACTAAACTTCTTTTTTTGTCGTTCAAATCGCTGTATATAGGTTTGTTTGTTTGTTTTTTCCCCGTTTAATTCGCTATATAAAAGTTTTATTGCTGTATCGCTTTTTTAATAGAATTTGTGCACTTATTTGACAATAGTTAAGCTAATCTATTCTTTCCTCGTTTTCAATTGTAATTAAATTTATTTGTTTTTGCATCGAAAAATGTAGATAATATATATATATACATATATGTATTTGTCATCTTAACCAGGCATCACTGCCTTTAAACTGTGTAACTTAGAAATGAAGATTTTTCATCCATCTTCCATCTCTCTTCTGTCTTAATCGTGAATTCTGGAGTTACGCTCCATTCATGACCCACTCGCTTGATAAGCATGCGTAACTAAGAGAACAATGCATATGAGCCTTTCATATAACACTATCACACGGAATAGCAATGTGTCCCCGTGGTGTAATGGTAACACACGCTCTCGGTTTCAGTCGAGATGTTTGGGTTCGATCCCGCTCGGTTGACTAGCTTTTTTCTGTGCGATAGCTCAATCATCTGTCATCTTAATCAGACGTCTTTGCCTTCAAACTGTGAAACTTAGAATTAGAAGACTTTCAACTTTTTTTTTGTTCTGTGTGATTTTCTCTGCGTTTAAATGCTCGCGGCGCGTGAATAAAGGCGCGCTGCATGTAAATATTATTCTGAGACGAATAGGCATTCTTTCGAGCGTATCATAAATCACCAACATTTGTTAAATAAAAACTGTGGCCAGGGTGTCGGGTCAGCAAGTCGAAAACTTAGATGAGAAACAAAAACAATTCGAAAACATTTTAGAGAATTCTACGAAACTATTTTTTTATTCACTCGGAACTTTTACGAAACAAGTTTTATTCTTGTAGGGAGCGACAAAAAACGGGGGATTGAACAGCCCCTACCCTCGATAAAACCTCAGCTGCCGTGGTAGAGGCTGTCGGAACAGGTTCAGTGGAATTTAGAACGGAATTTTTTCCGTTCCTGTGTGTGCTGCCGATGATACGAACCGCAAGATGCTGAGGTTTGTCTCTTTTCTCAGAGTTGAAGTAATTTCTGTAACGCCACCTTCCAAGCGCACTAGAGTGTGAACTGATGAGAAGGAGTCCGCTTTCAGCGTCGAAGTGCTACAACATCAGCTCAAAACAGCAGTTAATGAGCGAATAGCTACAAAGAAGCTGTTCAAAGGGAGTTTAGGAGCTTCTCGCGAGAAATTAAAAGTAAAAAGGATGGCTCTGTTATGGATACTACTAATGGCAAAACTTATGCTCGCCTTTGCGGTTACTTTTAAATAATTTTAGTCTATATAGTGAGTTTCGAAGACGAGTACCTGTTGTTAATGAAAGTGGACATTGTTCAGCACAAGCCTTTCTGAATGTTGAGAAGAAACCTTTTATACTCTACTTATCTTTCTTCTCCACAAAGTGCAATGATGATTTCGTTTGGATAATCAAGATAAAGTTTGTGTGTATTAAACACGAATATCGTATGAATAATGAAATTGTGTTGATAATCACGGTGTTTTTTCATTATTCATTAATGTATTTGTTCCGCCTTTCACATGTTCTATTCAACCAGAGTTCTCTTCCGAATCAGCCTTAATCTACTGGTATTTCTTTTCTATGAGCTACCTTGATGATTTTTTGTAAGTAATAGACATGAAGATTTTGTGAATACTAAACATGAAATCGAGAATAAATATGAGTGAATTTTTCTTGAAAACATTGTATGAATCAAAATTATATTTCATTACGAAGAAAATGAAATGACTGGAGTAATGAGTATAATGATTAATATGGAGATGATTCGAAAAAATGCTCGCGAACAAGTATGAAGTAGAGAAAAATAGAAGTTATTTGGCACGGCTGAGACGGGTGAAAGCTTCTCAGCTTTGCTACTAAGCTTCAGTATAAAGTTTACCCTAAAGTCTGCTATCTGAATTCCATTTTGGCGAAACTAAAACTTAGTATATAATTTACCATAAATTTTAGCCTAAAGTTTTGTCTCTGAATACGGCCCCAGATCATTCGAATTCGAAAAGCAGTTCCGAATTCCATTAGATAATGATATAAGCTGTGCCATTTCACTGATGTTTGACAAATACACAAATCAACAATGACTATAATAATAGCCAGTTTCTGAACCTAGGAATAAGAAGAACATAGCGAAAGAGAGAGAAAGCCGATGGAAAGAGGGGAGAGAAAAGAGAAAGGAGCGAAAAAGCAATGAAGAGATCTCATTTTTTTACAAACGAGAACAAGAACAAGAGGAGTAATCCAATCAAGCCACCTATAGGTAGCTCGGAGCTCTTTACGTAGTTTGTCTTGTGCCGAAGGGCTCGATTCCGTTTTAGCTGCAAGGTAAAACACGCAATTTTCAAATAATCCAAACCAGTTTTTGAAAGCAGAAAAAATAAAAAAAATAAAAGTATCAAAAAACTTGAGCTTTTTCACTTTTTTCGAAGGTTCAGAATTGGACCAGAAACCGCATCATATTAAACTCAACAACTATTTACTCTTTAAAACAACCGAGTGTTGTGAATTACATGGAATGTAACAATAACAGACTGTTTCTTCATCGATGGCTACGTCCGCCCAGGAGAATCGATTGTTGCACTTGTCCTGACCTTTGCAGCAGCAGAGTCGCCCGCGGTAGTCGATGTCCTCAATAGACATCAAAGTAATGTGTTAATTTGTTCTATAACTTAAAAGTAAAACTTCAAGCTGTTCAATACTTTCAACAAAAAACATAATTTTTAAAAAAAACTTGTGGTAGTTTTTACTTTAGCCGCCCGCACGGGACGAAGTGCACTTCAAAAGTTCTACTATAATTCAGCCCCCCTATTTTCAAACCCGTACATTGTAACGTGTTGCATCACACTATAGTTGGTTGTTTTCTGTTTCCATGGACCACTTTTTTGTTATTTTTTCTTTAAATGATTGCTTAGGCTTAGGCAAGGTGGCTAAAACTTCGGGATTTTTTTATTGGAAAAGTGGAGCTGTGAGGAGGCCAAAATTAAAAAAAAGGTCCTTGGTATGTACTTTACATGACTACTCATTTTGTACGGCGGGGAACTAAAGGTGAATGGTGAACATTTTACTTTAGGCTCCTTACATTTCTGCTCTTCACGTTTAGCCCCCGTTCATTTCTATATGTTTTACTATGAAATGGGGGGTTCTTGTATCACAGGTGCTGATGGTGATAAAGTTCAGTGGGGTCTGAAGTAAAAGTTTCCCTTTATTTAAATTCAAAATTATTCCAATTTTGAATTTCAAAAATTTCAAAATTTTAAATAATTTTCAAATTCCGAACGGATTTTGTGAAGAGATGTTCATAGCAGATCTCGATCGTTCCATTTGCTTCTTCGACGCCCGAAGCAATGTCATCGCAGCTGCAATTTTCATCAATGTCATTATTCGTTTTAGTGTGATTTGGTATATTGCGTACAGTACCGCCCAAAATGTTATAATATATTGAATTATTGAACATAACTTTTTTTCAAAAAAAACGAATGAAGATCAAATTTTCAGATATTTTTTACAAGCCAAATTACATGTTTCGAGTAATAGAACAAGTTTGGAAATTGCTTTATTAGGTTTATTCGTTAAAAAAAAGGAAATAGTAAAAAGTGCTTATAGAGATGTTCAGTTTTTTCGAAGTAATAAAACAAATATTCTAGTATTTGGTGGCATATCCTTTCGAGTCAATGACTGCCTGACATCTACGAGGCATAGAATCAATCAAAGATTCAATGGTTGCCTGCGAAATCGCCTTCCATTCCTCCTCTAGCTGCTTAAACTTTTCATCAGCATTTCTGCATGTTCTTCCCGTCAATTTTCGTTGCAAATGTTCCCATAAATTTTCGATGATGTTCAAATCGGGAGACTGGCTCGGCCAGTCCAAAACATCCACATGCCGACGGCGAAACCAGTTCTGAACGTGCTGAGATCGATGTTTCGGGTCGTTATCTTGTTGAAAGGAGAACCCACGGCCGAAATTGGAGAGGGCCCAAGGGCGCATAGTGCTTTCCATTATGTTCTCATAGCCGTAACGATCGAGATTTCCGACAATACGTCTAATTGGACCCATGCCGCTGGCGGAAAAACAGCCCCAGACCATCACAGAACCACCGCCATGTTTGACTGTGAGCAACTGGTATTGCGGCAGGAAACGCTTGCCCGCTGGACGTCTTACCCACCTCAGACCGTCACTGCAGAACATATTAAACTTGGATTCATCGCTCCAAACAATCTGAGACCACTCACGGCGTGTCCAACTGAGGTGATCCTTAGCCCACTGAACTCGAACTTTACGATTTTTTTCGCTGATGAAAGGCTTCTTTGCAGGCCGCCTTCCATTCAGTCCAGCGGCATGCAAACGGCGTTTGATGGTAGTTATTGAAGGAGCAGGAGTCACGGGCGTTGATATGATAGCTTGAATGTCTGTAGCAGTGCGTTTCGGGTCTTCGCGAGATGCGCGCAGGATGCTTCGGTCCATGTACCTCGAAGTTACGCGGGGTCTCCCCGAATTTGTCTTCACGATGACTCGTCCCTGCAATTTTTTTGTGTTCCAAAGTTATTCAGTTGTAGAAAATTCGTTTACCTGGGTTCGAAAACGCCGGAGGATATGGGAGATAGCGCTCTGAGTTACCCCGAACTGCTGAGCGAGCTCGCTCTGTGACCGGCCCTGTTTCGCCCCAGCAACAACAGCTTCTTGCATTCTTTTACTTGTATTTCGATGTCCAACAGTTCGAACCATGACTTGAAACAAAATTTTTATGAATGAAGTTCGGTAAACAAAAAAAAATCAACTAAAAAAAATCATGGAGAAAAACTGAAAAATGGAAGATATACCAATTTCGGTGTATTTCCTGGAGATAAATAATAAATCACTCAAAACGACGTCCGGTACGGTACAGACACCCAAAAAAACTTCTGTGAAAATTTGAGCTTTGAATTTTATCTTTGAAAAAAGTTATTTTCAATAACCCTATATATTATAACATTTTGGGCGGTACTGTATATTACCCGTTTTTCTAATTCATAATGTCAATATCGCGATCGCGATGATAAACTTCAAAAAAGGACAAAATGTATTAGTGCGGGCGCGAGTGCGGCTTACGTTCGTGCGCGACTGCGTCTCGCGTGATCGAGTGCGTCTCGCGTGCGTGCCTGCACATCCTTATCAAAATTTTGCGGGCTGGCCTAGTCTATCGAAAGTGGTCGTCTGACGGGGGGTGTTTCAAGTATGAGTTTACATTACTTGTGAAATTTTACAGTACGTACGGCTTTCCCCCACTCCACCATTTCTCCTTCCCCCTTTGTTCCCCTAAATCACGGCCTCAACTTAAAAACGGCCTGGCTCAATTAATTAGTATTCTTTTTTTTCTTTCTCTTTCTTTTTTTTCTCTTTCTTTTTTCTTTCTTGTTCTCTTTCTTTCTTTTTTCTCTTTTTCTTTTTCTTTCTCTTTCTTATTTTTTCTCTTTCATATTCTTTTTTCTTTCTCTTTCTTATTTTTTTCTCTTTCTTTTTTCTTTCTTGTTCTCTTTCTTTCTTTTTTCTTTCTCTTTCTCTTCTTTTCCTTTCTTTTTAAATCATCTTTATAAATTTTGGGAAATGGAGAGGGGGAGGGGAGTGGGTTTACCTAAGCAGGAAAGGGAGGGGGCCCTAAAGGGGTAAGGGGGGAGGAAGAGGGCCCTACCTAAGCAAAGGGGGGTAGGGGCCCTAAGGGGGAGGGGGAGGGGAAAGGGGGGTCCTAAGGAGAAAGGGAGTTTTGATGAACAAAATCTCTTTCTGAGAAAAAAATCTTTGAACGGCTAAAGTAGATTAAAGCCAACTTTTTACTAAGCCTAAGCGTTTTTTAATGTAAAATTAATTTTTTGATGTAAAAATAAAATTTGGCAAAAATTGCTCATCAGAGCGAATCCGAACTCTCACCGGGCTACTTACAGTCTATCACACTCAACCCTACACTAAAAAGTCTTGGGAAGACAGAATAACAGTCATGAACGTAATTAATTGGGAGCATAGGGGGATGGGGGATAGCCGTACGTACTGTAAAATTTCACAAGTGTTTACATTTTGAAATTATTTCTAATAAAAAATTTTCCAGCAAAGTGTACTCATTAAACATATTTTTGTTAACAACTTCACATACGAGAATCTGAGATAACTCACGAATCGCGAATTTTGCGTAAAAATAAATGATGTTCTGGTTTTTTGCCTGAATTTTCGGCGCTTCTTACCAACATTTTTGTTACCATAGTTCGACACTTATTTATCGCTTTAAGAGCTTTAACAATGAGAGAGACATATGCTTTCGATACGGAAGATAAAGAATTGCTTCTGCATAAGAAGCTAATTTATTTTCGTTTGAAAACTTTGGAAATTACAATTTGAAACAAGCAAAACATTTTTATACTTGCGAGTGAATTAGAGTGAAATAGAAAAACAAAATTAACTTCAAAATGTTATTATTTGGGAAAAAATGAACCGCGGAAAGTTGAAGAGGTAGTCCCCTTCTTTCCACAATGTGTTGTTCTTGTATTTCTGTCAAATCACAACTTTTATTTGAAGCTCAACAGCTAGTAAATAAAATGCATTCAAAAATCCAAAAAAATTTCGATTCTGAAAAGAACATTCATTCATTCATTCTTTATTCCGTGCACATGTGAACAATAATAATTGCGTTTATGCATGGAATTTCTTTCTAGTGGCGGGGTATGTATGAGTGGTCGCTTGAAAACTGGGAGGGGGGTGGGTTGAAAAATAGGCCATTCTTTGAAAAATAGGCCAGTGAAGCTATAGCTTTTTTCCTGATTACAAAAGCGATCGATTTGCAAGAAGGTCAATATAATTAACCTTTTTGTAGGCAGACACTTCAAATAATTTTAAAAATTTCTCAAACTAAAAACATCGCTTCTCTGCAATTTTTTATGCAGTAGATCCTATTGTGAATATGTTACTTCTGAAAAAATCACAGTTTCAGGTTTTCCTAAGATCAAGAGTTTGTTCTCTTGTTTCGATTATTCAAATTGTTTCGATGAAAATGGCTTCTGAAAAGTTCGAGAAGCATAAATAATTTCTAACGTCAAAGTCAATCAATAGAGATAAGCCAGTTTAGAACCTCGTCTTCCATCTTGTACATGTTGTACTTAACGAGAGTTCTTCCTTGGCAGCCTTTCCAGACAGACGTCAAGCCTCCGTCCGTCTCCTGAGCATTTCATTGCTGCCAGATCAATACAATATTCATCAGTAACCGTACTTGTTTCACCTGGATTGTGTATGAACTCCTCAAAACTGTCTATTAGATGGACTGAATGCGTCCGGGTCTCGCATAAGGGCAGTGCGTCCTAACTATTGAGCGATGGGTCCTAGTTTGTCACCCACTACGAACAGATTCACTTTTAGTAGCGCTTGATCCACTGTGACGCTTTCTACTGCTGCTATCTAACTAGCAGTGACCCAGGAAGCAACCAATGGTTAGAACAGGTCAGAAATTCAGATCCCTTAAAAATTTCACAAATAGAAGAAATAATAAACGTTACCTTCAAAACTTTTATAATAATATTATAACATCCTCAAGGGAGAAGTCCAAAGCCGGTTTTTTAAAATAGAATAATTTTGTATTTTGAAGAACCATGCACACATATTTTTATTGCCAAGCAAAAGTGAGGATTTTGTTAGCAAATTGTTCGCGTAACTTATTGTTTGTGAAAGTAACCGCCGACATATAGGAATAGCACCACGGATCTTCGCAGTTGCGGAAAACCTTTGGATCTGAATTTGGCGCTTCCTGACTAAATACACACTTTTGAGTGTGTTTAGTTTGAGGAGGCATCGCGACAAAGGCTATGTTGCAGCCATCCTTAATAGAAAAAATTTCATTGAGGGGTCCGAAATTGACAGGAGAAAGCTAGCAAGGAGAAATAGTTACATCTACCTCAAGGCTCAAGTTAAAAAACCGCCGAAACAGTTTTTGGGTAATTCATCAAGACAATTTTTCTACACCGAAGTAGCGCAAAAAGATTGCTAAAAGTTTCTATCGTTTTTACCTTTAAATATTTGCTCTTCGGTTAGTTTTAGCCGGTTTTTAATAATTGTTAAAATACAAAACAATTTAAAGTCCAAAAAATTAAAAACCATTTGTTCATAAACTTGTAGGTTTTTAAATTATTTGTTTTAATGACGAAAAGCTGATCATACTATTTCGTTGCAGCAACAAGATGTCTGATCGTCGTTAGCGAAACAGCCAGTTGAGCGGGCCTTCCCCTCAACAACAGAAGCACAAATAAAATAGAGCAGTATTTTCCTTCATGTGCTTGAGATAATTGAATAATGATAGATCAGCAAACTCTTAGGAAAGCACTGATAAATCATTTTTTTGTTAATATCCATAGTCCTTTTCTATTTTCAGAGAATGTTTAATCGGAAAAATGCTGAAAATTGATGTTAAAACCTGAATAGTTGGTTGATTGGCACAGTATCCACCATCATCACAATTGAAGGCTCCCGAGGTTTTGTTGTGGAAGCACCAACCAAAGAGGTCATGAGCAGTACAGCTTCCCTGTAGAACTTAGCTAAGAATGGTAGTTCAATTTTCTAGCTGTAAAAATTTCTAATTTTAAAAAAAGGAATCAGAATCAAATTGATCAAACCACCGCACGGAAAAAAGCTAGTCACCGGGGGGACTCGAACCCATGCAACCATCTCTCCTCTATCCGGGAGCGAGCGTGTTAACCATTACACCACGGTGACACATTGCTATTCCGTGCGATAGTGCTTATTAAAGGCTCAATTGCCTCGTTCTTTAATAAGCACTATCGCACGGAATAGCAATGAGTCACCGTGGTGTAATGGTTAACACGCTCGCTCCCGGATAGAGGAGAGATGGTTGCATGGGTTCGAGTCCCCCCGGTGACTAGCTTTTTTCCGTGCGGTGGTTTGATCAATTTGTCTTCTCTACCAGGCGTCACTGCCTTAAAACTGTGTAACTGAGCATTTGAAGAATCAGAATCACATATTTACCAAAAGAAATTTTATAATGCAGTTTTTCAACAATATTATATTCTGTAAAAGCTTTCAGATTTGAAGCTTTCACATTTTCAATTTAATAAAAGTTCATGTTTTCTGGAAGCTGCTAGAATGTTATGTTTTCCAAAAAAAAATTCATCACGAAATAATTTTTTTAAATTCATACATCAAGAAAATGTTACATCAATGTAATGTTAGGTTATTGATCAAAAATGGCATTTTGAATTTCATGTTCTTCCAAAGTAACATAATGTTATATCTGGAACTGCCAGAACGTCAAATTCACCAAGAAAAAAAGTCAAGTGCTTCACAGACTGACTTGGATGTCATCCACACACTGCCGGGAGGACGCGAGTGTGAGTGCAGCTGCCAGGAGAGCGCAACATCGCATCAACATGTTTTTCTTTGTGCTAGAGAATCTGTGTATGTGAATACTAATGAGAAATATATATAAGGTACATATGATATTCGATAATAATAGTGTACTCAATTTGAGGGGAGGGTAAGTTACAATAGGGGTCTTTGAGGGGAGGGTAAGTTACAATAGGGGTCTTTGAGGGGAGGGTAAGTTACAATAGGGGTCTTTGAGGGGAGGGTAAGTTACAATAGGGGTCTTTGAGGGGAGGGTAAGTTACAATAGGGTTTATCGTTGAAATTTTCGGTCTTTTATCGTTGAAAAAATTATTTATTTATTCATTTTTTGTCAAGTACATGAGATAGATTACTTGAAGACAGAGAAAATTTTAACAATAGAGTAACTTGAAAAGGAAGAAATTTCAATCAACTTTTCTCATTTTGTCACTCGAGAAAGAAGCTTTTATGGCTGATACAAATTTCACGAGAGTCCATGAGCAAGGGTAACAAGCCTTTAATTCGATCATAGTGGCTCAAGCTATCACCAATAACTGCAGAAAAAACTAAAGACATGACTCAGAGAATTTTCTTTCGAACTTTTTGAACCGTTCGAATTCGCAGAAGGTTCTTAGCCGTTGTTCGGGTCTTTTTGATTTGAGGTCGTATGGGTTAGGAACGAGTCATCATGAAAGGTCGTATGGGTTAGGAACGAGTCATCATGAAAGGTCGTATGGGTTAGGAACGAGTCATCATGAATGTTTTGTCTACAAAAAACGACGAAGTTTTCAGAAAATTCGAATCCGCTTTTTTAACTCGGCATCACTCAGGAAAAATGAAAAAAGATCGGTACACTTGCTGACTTGCTCTGAAGAAGTGGTCCTCGATTAGTGCGCACTCCTAACAAGATTGAGGCCGTGAGGAAGCGAGTCGGTCGAAATGCTAGGCGTATCATGAACAAAATGGCCTTTGAGATGGAACTTATCACGGACGAGAATCGTTGAAGAGGATTTGTGGCTCACCTTATATCATACTCAAAAAAAGCTGCGATCCTATTTCTGAAGAACAAGGAGGAAAGACTCAAAAGGTGCCGAAAGGTGCCTTAATCCTCCGGACGCGCGACAATTATCACCTTAGGAGAGTTTTCTCGGATGAAAAGCTGTTCACTGTGGAAGAGGCTTACATCGATCAAAATGTGCGAGTGCTTGCTCGGGACTCACAGGCAGCTAATGAAGCCGGTAGAATCGTTCATAGAGCTTCCCATCTTGCACAAGTCATGGTTTTGGCCGGAGTGTCCGCAATCGGCAAAACTCTTCTTGTTTTTTATCGAGACAGTAGTAAAAATTGATCAGGAATACTACCGCCAGCATATTCTTCAAAATATTGCTTCCTTAGTCTGCTTCCCACTAACGTAATACACCTTGGGTCTCTCAGCAAGATTCTGTGCCTGCTCACAAGGCTATCGGAACACAGGCATGGTGCAAGGCTCATTTTCCCGACTTCACCTCCAGCGCAGAATGGCTTTCCTCATCGCCCGACCTCAAACCGCTGGACTATTCCGTGTGGTCCTACCTTAAGAGCAAAGTCAATGATCATCCTCACTTGAATCTGGAGTCTCTAAAAAATCCCTGCAGGAGGAGTGGTCGAAGATCGACTACAAGTACCTTCGTCCAGTGATCGAAGCGTTCCGGGCTGTCGTTCGTGCCAGAGGAGACTGAATCGAATGATTTTCTGACCCAATGTTTTTGTTAATGTGAGCTAATAAAGATATATACATATATATATAATAAATGTTCAAATTTTAACACTCTGGCTCACTTATGCACTGAAATACACGTTTGTAAACGCGTTAGCTAGCGCGTTTCCAACACATGAGCTAACCTGTACAAACTTTTCCGAAATGATCGATTGGAGGATAAAAACGATGGATGTCGCTCATTCATATCATTAATCACATGTATAGAACATTTTTAAAAAATCAACGAAATGACTATATGCTTATTTCACAAGTTATTAAATTTTTGATGGAATAGGGCTTTTCGAGTAGCGACTAGGTCTTCTCGAGGGGTTTTATTGGAATAAGGTGCTTTCTAGCGAAAGGAAACAGCCTGCCATTGGTCAATCGAGAAGCTTCTTTCACATTCCAATTCTGTCTGTAGGATGCAAGAGTCTCTCTTTCTCCACTCTTTCTTGACTCTCCTTTTTTCGCTTTATTTTCTCTCTTTCTTTATTTTTTTAAATTCCTCTTTTCTGTTGTATAGCATTTCAACGTTTGATACTGAGCCACCCACTTCTTCTCCTATCATCGCCTCATGCATTCTATATGATGTCTTGTTTATCCCACACAGTCGCTGTTCCTCTTCTTTTTCTTATGAACGTTTGATTATTATTATTATTATTACTATTACTATTATTATTATTATTATTATTATTATTATTATTATTATTATTATTATTATTATTATTATTATTATTATTATTATTACTATTATTATTATTATTACTATTATTATTATTATTACTATTATTATTATTATTATTATTATTATTATTATTATTATTATTATTATTATTATTATTATTATTATTATTATTATTATTATTATCATTGTTATTATTATATTTTTATTATTATTATTATTATTATTATTATTATTATTATTATTATTATTAGAATAATAATAATAATAATAATAATATAGATAATAATAATAATATAAATAATAATAATTATTATTATTACTATTATTAGTATTATTATGCAATTGTCTTTTATGATTACAGATTTAAAAGTAGTTTTAACGGCAAATATCAGAGGATTGATTTTAGGCTATAACAATCAAGGCGACTCTGAATTCAATACTTCAAATTTCGAGTCACTCAATGAACGCTGAAATTATGAATTTCAAAAATTTGATGAATCATCTTCAATCTCCTGTTGAAGCAATTACTAACTGTTTTATATGTTGTAGAAAACTATACATACCAAGCTTTTTCTGTGTGATTACATTCGAAAATCATTAAGTTCGAACCTTTTAAAGTAGAAAACTATAAATTAGAGGAAAAGTTCGACCGCTCGTGACAATGGCAACCGGTGAGTAACCTAGTTGATGCATACTTTGCTTTCAGTGATACATATAATCGGCGGTTTCCGTCTACGAAAATTTTTTCGAGGAGGAGTCATAAAGAGGATCCGTTTTAGACACATTTCAGAGTTTAAAGATTACATAGGAAGAAGTGTGTGAAAGCACAACAAAGCATGCAAGAGATATCATTCATGCATTTCATTCACATATCCAGTCAAAGGCTGAGGATGCTTCCACAAATTCTCGCAGTCTCTTGTCTTTCATCTTTCTTTTTTTTCTGCTGTTTCATCTCACTCCTCTTCTCTCTTCAGTTTCCTCTCTTCCTCTTTCTTTCTTCTTTTTTGATCTCTAATTCATTTTTTTTCTCTTTTCTGTTCTTATTATTTTTCCATCTTCATCGCATTTTTCACTCTTTCAGCTGTTTATAAATGCAGACAAATAGTAGCAGCAGAGTCTTCAAGTGTTGAACCCGGAGTGCAGCAACAAGCCGACCTTTTGAATCGGAATTCAATCTAACTTTCGTCGTGGGAAATAGCGTACGAACAGTTTCAACAAACAACACGGAACTCTTGTTCGCACAAGCAGTCGTTGTAGCCTATTAGTGGCTGTCATAAGTTTACTTTATCTGATATCTACTGTGGGAAACTTGCTTGAGGCATTCATTGGCTCCAATTAACCCCGGCTTTCTGCGAGAAATTGAAAAGTTTTCTCATCAACGAAAAAACATCCCAGATTTCATTCAAAGGCACCAACAAGTTCAGCAGTCTTTTTTGTATTGAAGTGATTAATAATAACTTCTTATCTTCACTCCTTCTTCAAAGCTTTATGTATTTACTCTCTTTCTTTCCTGCTCTCTCTCTCTCTCTCTCCTTTCCCCTCTGTCTCTCTTTTTTACCTTCCTCCCTACCTCTTGCTCTTTCAATCTAATTCTTTTAGAAGTTTCTTCCGCCTTTCCGCACTCAGCATATATGACAGATTGATCGCGCGATCCGTTTTCTTTTCTTTTTGTGTTCCTGAAGTGATGCGTGCTCTTCAGCTCCCTCGACCTTTTCCGTATCGATAACGGGAGCATCAGAATCTTTTCCTCCACTGTTTACACTGAAAAAAAATTGATGAGAAAAAACCTCATCTCAATGTTTTGAGAACCATCGCTGCAAGCTCTTGTAAACTTATACATGATAAATATCACGATTATCTTACTCAAAAATGCGTTGTTTAGTTGGCGAAGAAGTGACTTCTGTGAAGCCTTGACGCACTGGATTGCCGATGTAGTGAATTAGACTGATCTCCATACGCTGAATAATTTAATTACAAGAAATACCCTTTTTGTATAAAACACCGTTCCATGCATATAAAGTTTTTTAACTGAAAGTTTTTAGCTTTTCTTGTTTTTCAATTAGAAAAATGAATGGTTAATGTACATCAGTTTGCGCAGACCGGCCTAATCGACCGTCCGCCTGAGAGAAATGAACTTCAGGAAAGACACAGTGAGACATCCACACTGCTAGTTGAGGAACGTGGTCGAGCGAGCAGTGAGCCACGATTGAGCCTATACATGGAATTACTGTGTCGAGGGTCTTTTTGTGAAGATGAAAAGACAAAGAAAGAAAAGATGAAATGAGAGAAAGTGAGAGAAAAATAGAGATAAGAACAGGAATAGCGAGAGATATAGAGAAATTAACATAGAGAGAGGAAAGAGAGAGAGAGCTTGGCTTTTTGTACCGTGCAAACCCCTGAAGCCAAGCGAGTGCATGTGAGAATCGAAGAAGAGCAACGACTGTGACGGCCGGTCAACTGCCAGGAGAATCGCCTTCTTGTAGGCAATGACGATGAAGTAGAGGCGGGGAAGGTGAAGAAGAGATTGGCTGAAGTGTCAGCTACCGCTTTCACACAGAGTCATACGTCGTTGAATGTGTCGTTTATAGAGCATAACTTCACATTCAACTTGCCTATGTTTATTGTATTTCTGAAACATGAACTTTCTAGGTATGCTTAGTTCACGACGCATTCGCTCGATATACAGGCAAGATAAAAAAGGAGGGCATTTGAGCTAAAAAGGTTTTCTCAGTGGTATAACGGGCTACGCACTCGCAGAGATAATGAGAGTGCTGGGTTTGACCCCATCCCAAGGGCAATTTCAATTTTAAAACCAAAAAAACTGATCGGCAATTTATCGCGGAGTTGCTCTTCATCAAAACAACTTAGTTTACTTTTTGGAATTCTCTACGATGAAGTTTAATCTCTTTTGTAGGTAAAAAGTTGAAAAATTGACTGACTGTTCGATTGCAACCCAGAGCAATCGCTGTAGCATGTCTACGAACTCGCCGTCCACTGTTTTATAGTCGACCTTTCTCACGAAAATACTTTTTTGTGGTTTTTAAACAATTTTTTTCAAATGAGACATCGTTTTGTCATTGAGTTTTTTCGAGTATATAGTTCCAGTTCAGAAAGACGCGAAAGCAATACAAAAACGAACAATTTAGTTTACACGTCATTTGCGCCTCTAGACTGGGACGACAGACAGCTTTAATTCTGAATTGCCTTAAGCTGCCTCGCACCTCTTCGAACATGTTTCCAGTCGCCCTGATAGCTTCTGGAATCGTGAAGTTCAGGCTGGAAGTTTCTGGTCGAGTTTTGCACGCTTGTTCATGTCTCTCGTTGCCGTCCATTATGGCATACACAGCGGCCATGGTTAGTTCCGGTGGACATAACTTTAATCAAAATTTTCTCATACTTTGAAAAATCAAGAGCTTCAGTTTCAGTATATTTCAAAGTTAGAGTATAGTTCAAGTATATAGTAAAACAATATACTGTAAGCTATAATAAGTAATACATGTTTTGTGCGGTCTTTGTCCTACTTGTTGCTGAAATTATTGTTTGAATTTCTTTTAAATCCTATTGCTTGATTTAATATCAAAAATGCTTGATTTAATATAACATTACATAATTAGTGGAAGTCAACAGTGGAAAAAGGAGTCTATGAGTTAGTAAATAATTCGTAAGAAAACACCTCTTCAAAAAGGATTACGGCAGTACTACAGTTTAAGGGGCAGCGCTCGTGGGCTTTAAACGCTTCGGTTTCCGAAAATTTCTTCATAGATGTTCATTTTGAGCATCAAGGACTCTGGTTCGTGAAAAAAAATTGTAAAAAAATTTTTTTTCAAAAAAACTTTCCTGAAAAAAATTTTTTTCTTCTCTAGTGTGGTTTATATCTGTAAATAAATTTTTAAATTCAGTAGCTGAAAAAGGTTTCAAAAATTAAAAATAACCTGATGTTGCAACTGCTACCGCAATGATTGTTGAAAACATTCGAAAAAAATTTGAATAAAAGGAAGCTAAAAGTGCGCCAAAATTTCAAACTTCATGTTTTTTGATACGGTTATGTAGATTTATAACACAATTTCTCTATTTTTTGACAGATCCATGCTTTCTTTTTAAATTATCTTTATAAATTTTGGGGAAAGGAAAAGGGAGAGGGGGAGGGGGGTTTACCTAAGCAGGGAAGGGAGGGGGGCCCTAAAGGGGGAAGTGGGAGGAAGAGGGCCCTACCTAAGCAAAGACCTAAGCGGGGGGAGGGTAGGGGCCCTAGGGGGGGGAGGGGGGAAGGGAGGCCCTAAAGGGGGGAAAAAGACCTAAGCGGGGGGGGGGGGGGTAGGGGCCCTAGGGGGGGGAGGGGGAAGGGGGGCCCTAAAGGGGGAAAAAAGCCCTAAGAAGAAAAGGGGGAAGGGAGTTTTCATGAATAAAATCTCTTTCTGAGAAAAATATAAAGTTGAACATTATAATGATAAATCTTCAAATGCTCAGTGCTTTCGCTTCATGAGCATGCGTGACTAAGAGAACGAGGCAATTGAGCCTTTAATAAGCACTATCGCACGGAATAACAATGTGTCACCGGGGTGTAATGGTTAACACGCTCGCTCCCGGATAGAGGAGAGATGGTTGCATGGGTTCGAGTCCCCCCGGTGACTAGCTTTTTTTTCGTGCGATGGTTTGATCAATTTGTTGAACATTATATATTAATGTAATAAAATCTCTTTTTGAAAAAACTCTGAATTTCACAAGTTTTAGAATATTTCCGCGCAGTGACGTGGATTAGTAACTAACGGGCGTGAGGGCCGGGTTTCTGGTATTCGTTTAACCTCCCCCTCCCTTGTTAGGGAGTTTTTTGCTGTAAAACCAGATTTTTTGACTGTGGGGGTGACTTAAACTCCAGTTGAGCCCAAAAATTATTTTGGAAAATTTTTTTTGTAAAAAAAATGAAAAAAATGTTGTTTTGTTTCTTGCAAGAACCGGAGTCCCTGATGCTCAAAATGAACGTCTTTGAAGAACTTTTTTGAAACCGAAGCGTTTCTAGTTGTAGAAAAACCGCGTTTTACCGATCATTTCATGCCTACGTTAATCTCTTGTAATCTATTATCTCTCTTTTTCACTCTTCTTCTGTCTATATCGCTCTTTTTCTTAGCCCACGAGTGCTGCCCCTTAAACTGCAGTTGTGCCAGGATTACTAGTAAATTCTTTTCTTGTTGTTGTAGAAAAACCGCGTTTTACCGATCATTTCATGCCTACGTTAATCTCTTGTAATCGAATATCTCTCTTTTTCACTCTTCTTCTCTCTATATCGCTCTTTTTCTTAGTCTTTCTCTCACTCTCTTCGTCTCTCTCTATTCCTTCCTCTCTCTCTCTTTTACCTCTCTTTCTACCTCTCTCTTAATTTCTCTCTTCTTCTCCCTATCTCTTTCCTTGTTATTTCTTTCTTTTCATTGCCAATACTTACGAGCGATAACTCCTTCCCATTCTTGGATGCATTTGATTGGTGCAAGTTTTCAGCAGAGATACACGACTCGATGAGAGCTCTGTCGCCCGCTACTGCCCTGTCAAAGCAGCTGAAACTGCTGATAGTAGATTCCGTCACAATGGACGACGGCTGAAGGGAGCGATTGGAGACCGGCTAAAAAATATGGTATCTTGGGTTATCGAAACCGGATATAAGGAGGTCGAGATACATATAAACATGAAGTACAAAGAGTACCACTCAATCATGATAAACATGTTTGCTCCTTCTTATAAACTTAATTTTACATCAAATTCATCCCTTTGATACCCAGTAATCGAATGACTAAACATATTTTTTGAACTGATTAAATTATCGACTGATTACTAGTAACGCGCTCACGTTCCGGGTCAGATTAAAAAAGTTGATTGGGTTCAATAACGCTTGTGTAATCAATTGAAATAAAGCTTGACTCTTTCTCAAAAAAAACGAGGACTTGTTGGAAAAAAAAACACAAACATATAGTCGAATTATGTAAAAATTTGAAAATTTCTCTGGAGTTACGCTCCATTCATGACGCAATCGCTTGATAAGCATGCGTGACTGAGAGAACAAGGCATATGAGTCTTTCATATAACTATCGCACGGAATAGCAATGTGTCCCCGTGGTGTAATGGTAACACGCGCTCCCGGTTTGAGTCGAGATGGTCTGGGTTCGATCCCGCCCGGCGGACTAGCTTTTTTCTGTGCGCTAGTTCAATCATTTGAAAATTTTAGGAGTAAAAAAGGCCAACAACTTATTTGTTAGATAAACTCACCACAATCTCCTATTAGTACCTCACTCACCGAACCGAAACGCCTAGGAAGCTTTATCTCGGCGATTTCGTGCTCGAGTTGTTCAGCGAAGGAAACTGCGATGGGGGCACAGGCATAAGATGGTATCAGACGCCCGCCTAAGTGCGATTGTGAGAGATTCAGGGGGAAGCGCCACACCAATACATCAGTCTGTTAAAAAAGCTTGAGGTTTGGAAGCGACCAATGATCAGAAAATTGGGCAAAGAAAAAAGAAATTTTTTATCTTTCCTAGTTTTGCGAAGTATTTCTTTTGAAACTTTGATCAGCTTTTCCAACAAAAAAAATGTGAATTTGCTCTGTAATGACTAAATAACGAAGTAACTCAGTTTTTTTATTATTAGTAATTGTATGTGAATATATTAATTAGCTTTTAAATGGAAGCATTCGCCTCAATACTGCAAAACAGCCTTATCGAAAGTCTCAAAACTAATATTGCGATAAAACTTCTTTAAAAAGAGTGTCTTCACTGATTCGACAAGCTTTCTGATTTTTTTAGAACCAATGAACGACGCTTACTGTGTGACACAAAAAACGAAAATTTTTACTGAAAATCTCTCACCTGCTCAAACTCACCGTAGATATTGGGTATTGTTGAAGGAGTAAACTTCAACTTTGGCTTTGAAGCCTCATGATTGGTTAAGTCTCCGTTACGAGTAATTTGATTAGTACTCGAGGTCAGTAAATGTTTAGTATGGTGCATAGGATGCAGAAAAAAGAACGTTATATATTTCAGCAAGAATCAACCAATCACTACCGAGTAAAAACTAGGGAAATGAGAATTTAAAGGTGAGCGAGAAATGGGGTTAGCATTGGCAATCGCCGAAAATCGTCCTTCCAAAAAGAGTGTGGACGTCAGTGATGAGATTTTTTTTACTTTATGAGCGCTCAAATGATTTTGCGTTCGTCAGCTCTCACATTACGTTTTCGTTGTAAGCCTTACCTTCTCGTTAGCGTAAACTTCACCTGAGCCTAAGCGGAAAAAAGTTTAAGAAAAATTCTTAAAATTAATCTCATCCCTGTCCACACGCTTTTTGACAATTGAATTGAATTGTTTTATCACACAATGTATGATAGAGTATAATAGGGGTTTTGAGAAGATGAAATTTTATGAGGAGGGAAGGTTGCAGAGACTTCAGGCGACAATATAAGATGGTCTTTTAAAACAACTGAGGTCTGTTGGGCGTCGTTATAAAGCGGCCATACGAGTAGCATGAAGAAGGAAAACATTACGGCAGGGTTTATTTATCGACGTTACATTGCAGCCGTTCCGGGGGTAAGAGAAGAGCAAAAAATTGCCGTGAGCATTTTCGATGCTTCATGCTCAGTTGATAAGTAGCCCTCTGCGACAGGAACAAGTAAAATATATGTATACTGTGTACATACATATGTGTAGAAAATTGTAAATAAGATAAGGGGAACCTCCAAACACAATATATAGAGACAACGATAAAGAGATAAAGAAATAATTAGAGGGGATAGAAATAGAGAGAAACTTACAATAATCTGAGGAGAATAAGAAGAACAAGAAAGCATAGGAGGGGGGAAGGCAGGGTTCAAAAAGCTGAAGCAAACGCAAACCATTTGATGACAGAGCGTGTTATTAGAGGATGTTTTGTTTAGTGATGATTCGAAATCAGACGCGCCTTTGATTTCGAATTGAAAAAGTTGATGATAGTCCCTTTTTGGAAGTTCACACTAGTGCGAGCTTGTTAAAAAAATCTTGAGAGATTTCAAAGTGAGAAAAGTTCGAGTTTAGCATAGCGTGAGCTATCTATAAGCAGTGAATTGAGCTCAACCCAGTGCGTGAAAAAAATGCGAGAGAGCGTCAAAATAGCATTATCTATCGAGAAGAGAAGAGATTTCATAGAAGATAGACTATCCAATTGTTTCTTTTATCTTCTATTTTTCTACAGTTTGTAATTCTTCAGTTTCCGCACTATTTAAAAAAAAACTCTAAAATAATACGCAATTACTAATAAATCACTTTTCTGTGGTCCTCAGTTTTCCTTATTATAATTTTTCTCTGCTCTTCAGATTTCCTCGGAACAATGTCTGTGTTGATTTCAGCTTAGTTTTGTTTAATGTTTTGCCATGACGTTGACGATTTCCATATTCAGCGAATAAAATGAAAGTATGCTAGGGATACTTTGAAAGTATGCTGTCTACAAAAAGAAAGTGTGCTATTTTTTGGTTTTATCATTAAAAAATTTTCTATGTTTGTGAATTTCTCGAAGGGCTTTTTCTTCTTGAAAGGCGTTCCCGAAAGGCATTTTTCGAGGAGAGCGCTTCACAATCCAAAAAAAATATTTCCCAATGCCTTTCTTCCAGCATGGGTGGGTGCAATGATTTACACGATACGATTCGTATGCGTTCTCCTCTCGTATAGATTAATGAAGTTTATAAAAATAGATAGAGCAACCTAAGTCAACCGGGTTTGATAATTGTATAAGTGCCAAGAAAATGAAGAGAAACCACCAAGGCATACTTTCAAAAGTATTCCATTCACACATTGATTGTATGCCTCTCTAGCATACTTTACTTACTCGCAGGAATACTTTCAAATTGTTACTATTCATAAATCACATTTATGCCTTTTTAGCATACTTTCCCAAACTCATCCTTTTTTGTGTGCTCATCCAAACTCATCCAAACATCGAGTCGTAAAATCTGTCGCGCTTAATTTGTTTACAGAACTTTATGAATTATGGTGCTCCTTGTCCAGGTCATTAATTATGAAGCAAGTAGATAATATACATATATGTATATAGTACCGGACAGAAATAATGCATATTTCGTTTTTCACTATAATTTTTCTCGAAGTTGAAGAACCAGGCTGAGATTCTCAGAAGATTTATATTGCGTAATCTTACCGTACAAAAGTTTTTCAAATGCATTTTACTATCCGTTATCAAGAGATACAAACAATTTTCGAAATTTTGACTTTTCAATTTTTTTTGGTAATCAGTATTTCTCTTTTTTTGTTTATTCGCATTATATATCTTTGGTTTACAGCGAAGTTTTAATATCATAGGGGTAGCAGTGGTAAAGAAAAACTGCATGAAGCAATCGTAGCTGGCTATAAAGAAGGCAGAAGCAGGTCGAACTCTCGTAGCAGTTCGTAATCGCTCAAAACTCCATATTTCATTTCATTTTTTCATTTCTTTATTCCAAGCACATGAGATATCATGAAAACACAAACAAAAACAAAGTTAAATGCATGGACTTTCTTCTAAGTGGCGGTGTTTAGGGGTTGCGGTATAGATGAAAAAGGGGGGAGGGTGATATACTTAAAATCGACAATTATATTAGTCATGAACGAAAGGTTTAGGTAATATCTTTTCAGTAGGCAGAGATAATAATTGTTTTTTGAAACTAGCAGTATTAGGTGTACTGACGATCTCAAAAGGTAATGAATTCCATACTGATAGCTGGCGAGAAACACATGTAGAAATAGAACATTTGCTAATATTATGAGGTGTTTTTAGCCTGAGCTCATGAGAATGGCGAGAAAATCTCTGTACTGCAGACAACTGAAACAAGTTCATAGTTTCAAGTTCACATTTTTTGTGGACACATTTATGAATAAATAAAAGGTCAGATATAGCACGACGATATTCAAGAGTTTCTAGGCCTAACATGGAGATTCTTTGTGAATAGGGAAGTCTGGAATGGCCAGATCTTGCTAGGATTCTTCTCGTAAACGACCGCTGAACTTTTTCAATCGATTTTACTAAGCCGGGGGATGAGGGATTCCATAACTCACTAGCGTATTCAAGAACAGGTCTGACATAAATTTTAAAAGCTGAAGTTAAAAGAGGCGGACATGGTGACTTGAAGGCTTTTAACATCATGTTAACAAGAGCAGAGCCTTTTTTACATTTGTCTTCAACATGATTACGATAAGAGAAACGATCACATATGATTACACCAAGATCTTTGGCAACTCTACCAACTACTAGAGGTTCATGTAATAGACGTGTAATGTTCATGTAATAGACGCTGCGAGAATTGGATGATCCGAGATGAAGTACATTACACTTAGATATGGATAGGGACAAATTCCACTCTAGGCACCAATCGGTTATACGATTCAAAGCTAGTTGGATATAATTACAAGAGGTAGCGCGTCCCATTATCTTTATATCATCGGCGAATAAGCAAAATTTGATAGAATCGGGGATAGCTTCTTTAACAGAGTCGATGTACAACAAGAATAACAACGGGCCTAAAGATGATCCTTGAGGTATACCTGATATTACGGGAATTGGGTCAGATAGACTATTATCGATCATAACTGTTTGTGAGCGGCCAACAAGATAATCAGTTAACCATTTAACGATTGGAGAAGAGATACCAAAAGATGCTATCCTATTTAGAAGTAATCTATGATCAACAGAATCAAATGCTTTACTGATATCAAGGAATATTATATCGATAGGGATGCTTTGGGAAAACGAGTCAACAATGAACGAATGAGATTCAACTAAAGAGGTCACAGTAGACCTCCTAGCTCTAAAACCAGCCTGGTAGGGCGATAAAAGGTTTTCTTTTTCTAAATAGCAAGATACTTCCTTAACAATAACTTTCTCCATAACTTTTGATAATGAACAGCATAGAGAAATAGGCCTGTAATTGGTAACTAGATTCCGGGAATTGCTCTTGTGTACTGGTTTTACTATAGATCTCTTCCATAGTAGGGGAACAGAGCCAGTAAGAAGGCTATTATTAAATAGAATACATAATGGTTTAATCAGGGCAAAGCGACATTTCTTCAATACAATATTAGGAATAGAATCAGGGGACGTGTTAAACTTAGATTCAAGAGAAGATAATGCTCATATTACCATGTCTTCGGTTATATAATCGAAATTGAACGGCTCAGTAACGATTGGTAATTTAATTTCAGGTAATGGACATTGAAGAGGTACAGAAAATACGGACGAGAAATAGCGAGAGAACTCATCAGCTTTCTCTGATGGGGAAAATTTTTCATTTAAATCACTTTCGATCAAAGCGGGAATAGCATTATTGGCTGTACTCATACGACTCCTACAAGCCGCGAAGAATTATTTCTGATTACCTCGTAATATCAGTTGAGATTCTCTTTTAATTTCGAATTCTTTCAGCTTTTGATCAAACTCGGAAGTTTTTCTAATACAGTAATCCGAATACGGGGCATTTCGAGGAATTCGTTGTAATTTAACGAACATCCTACGTAGATTTGAAGGATAGCGGGATAAATCGTCTCTAGGATCTACAGTTGGGACAAACTTATCAATTAGAGAGTTAATGAAAGAGACAAGATAATTATTAGCTGATTCGACATCTAGATGTTTTTGATTGGCCGAGCCAGTCTTCCGATCTCAACATCTTTTAACACATAGCATTGAAAATTGTCTATCCCTTATTCAGATCACTATCGATAAAAATAGCAGCAGCATATATTATATGCTTTAAAACCTATGTTCTGCCGGTGCTAGACTTTGCTTCCGTTGTTTGGTCTCCCACAAAATCACCTTGATCATGAAATTAGAGAATGTTCAACATGTGTTCACAAATTTACTACAGTTACGTTGTGTTGCACTCACGCAATGGTGCAATTATGAAAGTAGATTGATAAGATTTAACCTGACATCTCTCTATGCAAGAAGATTAGAAGCTGATATTCTTTTGGCTTTCAAAATTCTCAAAGGTTACACTGACGTTCCTGTTTGTAAATTTTACACTTTCAAACAGTTTAACGGTCGCACCTCCTTTTATGCTTTCCATATAGGGCACACAAACAGAAACTCACTTTTTCACTCTTTCGCTTATCGGACATCTCGATTTTTTTAAAATGAAATTACCGGTCAGTCTTCTCAGGAATCAAACGAATCTAAGTTTTCGGATAAATTTGTCATTGCTGGATGTTCCAGAGTTCTTAAACATCGATTTAAGTTTATAATAGTCGTTCATTCTCGTTCTCGTTGTATTTTTTTCTTTTTCTTCTCTTTTTCTAGTTCTTTTAATTATCCTTAGTTTTGTCAGCAGAGTCTTCCTCGTGTTGTTACATTGCAAAATGTATTTCAATAAATAAATAAATAAATATGGGAAGAGTTGGGACGAAGATTGAAGACGAAGAGAGCCGCCAACGCTCAGAAAGCTCGAGGAGGAGTGGAAGAATATTACGCAGTCCACAACAATCGATAATTTCATCAAATCTATGCCTCGAAGGTGTCAGGCAGTAATTGACGCAAAAGGCTATGTCATCAAGTATTGAGTAAATGATTATATATACATATCTTCGAATTAGGTAGTATAATGAACCTCATTGCCATGAGCACTTTTTGCGAATTTCTTTTTTCTTTCTCAAAAAATGAGAAAAAATCATTGTATATTTTGAAAAGTAAAAATTTTTTCTGTTCTCAAAATCAATACTGTGAAAATTTTGAGCTCAATTCGTCGACTTTGAAAAAATTACGTTTAAAAACGAAATATGC
The DNA here is from genome assembly GCA_964056735.1 of Allodiplogaster pararmata. Lineage (NCBI taxonomy): Eukaryota > Metazoa > Nematoda > Chromadorea > Rhabditida > Diplogasteridae > Allodiplogaster > Allodiplogaster pararmata. Next base: position 4,264,879 of record OZ057407.1, read on the forward strand.
ATTATTTCTGTCCGGCACTGTATATTTACATATAGTATAAATATTTACATAAAATTTCAGCATGTGAACTGATAGCTATCAAACGAACTGACCATCTCATGCATTAAAACAACAGTCTTATTGCTTGTTCGGGAAGAAAAACATGACCAGTTGTCCGCATGCAACGTCGCCATGGTTACGAACCCTCGTAACCAGAAAAACGGGATAAAGCAAAGTCCCTCGATTCGTTCGAATTGTACATATGACAATTAGATGTTCACTAGTTATTCCATTTCTTCCGATAATTTCCAGAATCGTTCTGATAACTTTGTTATTCGTTTAAACTTCTTTAGGAGATGAACGATTCACTTTCTGTTTGACCTGCTAATTAAATTCCAATTTGTGGTTGATTGTGCTACGCTTAAAAAGTGAAAATTACTCATTTCTAGTCTTGAATTGACCGTTTTTGCGTACTGCAACGAAAAGGTAATATGTAAATTAATCTTTTTTTACGGTTGGAGCCGTTTCGAAAATATTACTCGATATTATGTGGAAAGATGAAGTGGTTTGCTCATTGACCACAACATGCGGAGTTTCCCCTCCGCCTCGGGGAGCACTTGTCTCTGTTGACGTTCAGACAAACCAGGTTTGTTCGAGAAACAATTCGAACTTCAACTTTTAATTTTTCATGCAAAAATTGTATGTAATTTTGGGTTTCATAAGGTATTAAGTTCCCATATAAAAGTAAAAAAGTGAATTTGAAATCAACATAAATTTCTGTATTTCTTGTATTGGAAAAACTAGTAGTTTTGTCATTTTTTGAGTTGTTAGTAACAAACCTCAAACTCAGTGAAGTCTAGTTGAGGAGACAATTGAATGAGCTATTTCACGGAAAAGGCTAGTTTCCATTAATATCTGTTTACTTGTACATACGTACAAAAATACAATACAGAAACATACAAATCTTAGTTCATAAGAAGGTTTTCCAAAACAATAAACATGACGTTATCACGAGATGCAGAGATAGTCGGTCGAGGAACAGAATCCTATGGTGCGGGAGCGATGTCGAGATGCTTACCGCATCTGTAATAACAAAAGAGAGTGATGCTGTGCGATTGAAAACATAAACTGCCTTTAAAAACATTGTAGCAAATTTGTATCGACTGATTTTTCGGTGATTATAGAATTTTTTGGTGAACATCCTGGTTTCCGCTTGGTTCATTGAAATAAAAAAAGCACGTGTAAAGCTATTTTCCTTATGGAATATTAGCACCATTGTTCTCATTATAGCGGCTGGATGAAATATTTGTATCTCAAAAAATAATAAAGTTATCATAATATTTAGTTAGGAGAAACTTTGAAAAATATTCAAAGCAGCGAGACGTGAGAGCGAAAGTCTGTTACATCCGGTGTATGTATATGTACTAAAAGTAAAGACTGGCAGGTGGATCGACAGGAAAAAGCCTGCGATAGAATGGAAGTTCATTCGCGAGAAATCCAGACGGATCAGGCTGCCTTGAATGCAACTGGCAACTCCGAATCCATTCGGTTGTCCCAGCAGGTACTCATGTAATACACCGATATAGTTAAATGTACCTATTTTCAAAAGCCTATATACAGAAAAATTTAAAGTCACTCGTTGCTTCCCGATGGTCATTCGAACAGTCCGTACCGATAACCTGCTTGTTGGCTGTGTGTTCTCGTTAAAAATAAAATTCTTTTTTAAAAAGCGGTTTATACTTCATCCAAAAAGCAGAGCTCTTTTATTCCAAATGTACGTTCAAATTTATTTGGGAACACTGAAAGTTGAAGTTCAGTTTGATAAATAACTTGAATCTCGGATCGTTGTTTGCACAGGTGGTCTCGATGATGATGGAGGCGTTGAATGAGAACAAGAAGACAAATAAGGCTCTCCTTCGACTGAACGCTCTGCACGAGACAAGCAACGTTCAACTCGCTCTTCTCCGAAGTGTTATGCTGCAGGTAAAGAATTGAGACAGTAACATCGACGAAAATTATGGGTGAATCGTGAGCAGGAACCAACCTGAGCAACATTATTAGCAGTCATTACCTGTTTTCTGGTCTTTAAGAACTGATACGAAAAAATATCAAAATCTTCGCGTTCCGGGCCATGATCCTTTTTAATCAGTTACAAAAAGACAATATACATATACATTTTGCATTTTTTGAAGGGATTTCGACTCGAAAAAAAGCCTTTAATATAGCTTTATCAACGACGGAATTGTGTTGTGTTTTTTTTTTTTAGGTGAAAATGGGTTCTTTACCGTGAATTCAATAATGAGGCACTAGCTCTCGAGAGTTGAAGAGTGGTCGCCTGTCGTCTCGCTCTTCATTCTCCCCATCCATGAAATAGGAATCCGGCCTCTCGAGGTTAGTAATCGTAAAAGGACGTCAAGCTGAAATATCCTTATGGAATTTCTCGCGACAAGCCGGTCTGTGAAGAAAACCGTCGTATCCCAAAAGATGCACTACCATCCAACCCCCACCGAAAGTGGGCTCTTGAGGAATCACCGGCCGCGTCCTCGATACAAGAATATAGCAGCGCCAACGACTCTCAGGCTAGCAACGCTAAATGTCGGTAGTCTCAATGGTAAATCTATGGAACTCTGTGACATGCTAACGAAGAGAAAAGTTTTAATCGCATGTCTGCAGGGAACTAGATGGAGAGGTTCTAAGGCTCGACTCCTGAGGGATAAGTACAAATAATGGTACTCCGGAAGCAACTCCTCCACGCGCAACGACGTAGGCATCGTAGCTGACACCAAGCTTCTTTCATCGGTTACGGAAGTCTGCCATATTTCAGATCGATTGATGTTCTTATCACATGACTGGAAAGGCAGAGATTTTAAAGTGATCAGTGCCTACGCCCCGCAAGCAGGATGTTGTGAGTCTGAAAAGGAAGAATTCTGGGACGCTCTCGATGACATCACAAGGCAGTTTTCATCAGAGGAAACCATACTTATTGGAGGTGACTTGAACGGACACGTGGGAAAAACTGCAGATCAGCATAAGAGAACTCACGGAGGAAAAGGAAATGGCAAAGTCAACGAGGACGGGACAGAAATGATGCTGAGGAGCATGATCTTTCAATCTGCAACACATTCTTTCAGAAACGGGATTCCCATCTCGTCACGTATTGCAGTGGTGGAAGATCACCCCAAATTGATCACTGGCTCACACAGAGGAACAACCTGAAGCTTGTTGTCAACTGCAAAGTGATTCCCAGCGATGAAGTCACCTCCCAGCACCTCCCGGTTGTCATCGACCTCCGTTCCTCTCATAAGCCATGCAAAGTCGATCCTATAAACGAGATATCCAGGAAAAAGTGGTGGAAATTCAACGACAAGAAACTGCGCTCCATGCACCAAGTCCACTCTAAATTTATCCCTCACACCCTCGGAAGAACATACCCAGAATCAACTGAAATGCACTGGAAGTTCCTACGAGACAATATAAAAGAGATCGGAGGAGCAACCTTGGGCAGGACGAAGCCAGGTTGCAAACACAAAGAAACCTGGTGGTGGAATGAAAGCGTTCAAGCTGCGGTAAAGTTGAAGAAATCAGCTCTTATGCAATGGAAAATTTCCAGATCGGAGGAAGATCGAGCCAAATATATCTTTGCAAAAACAGATGCAAAGAGAAGCGTAGCTAAATCTCGATCTATCGCTACTATGGAGATATATAACAAGCTTGACACGCCTCAAGGAGAGAAAGAAATCTTCCGAATTTGCAAAGCCAGAGCTACAGCAGCGAAGGACATCACCCACGTCAGACTCATAAGGGACCAGAACGGGAAACTTCTGCGCTCGAATTGCGACATATGTCAGCGTTGGAAAGAATATTTCGAACACATATCCAACATTGAGTTCGATCATCCACCAATTCCTTCATCTCTCCCAACAGAAGGACCAGTTCCCATGATTACGGAAGAAGAGTTGAGAAAAGCGCTGAAAAGAATGAAGCCAGGAAGAACCTTTGGACCAGACGATGTTTCATCAGTTGCATGGAAACTAGCAGGAGACTGTGGAGTTTACCACCTCGTCGAGCTATTCCAGAAAGCTACGATTCGTCAGGAGTATTCTGAAGATTGGAGCATGTCATTCACCATTCCAATCTACAAAGGCAAGGGAGATGTTACCGACTGCACCAACTACCGTCCCATCAGACTTATGCCTCACACAACTATACTCCTGGAAAAGATCATCGAAGCACGAGATCACCAACACAAGCGTTAATCAATGTGGCTTCCTGAAAGGAAAAGGGACAACAGATGCGATCTTTGCCATCCGCTTAGAAAAAACACCGAGAGAAGGCGAAATCTGTCCACTGTGCTTTCTTGGACCTAGAAAAGGCCTTTTACTGGATCCTTCATGATCTCATATGGTTCTCCCTTCGTGATCATTTGGTGCCAGAAGAATACATCAGGTGGATACAAATGATGTATGCCAACCCAAAGAGCGTCGTTGGGTCACCGGCAGGAAATTCTGAGCAATTCCAAATTTCTGTCGGAGTTCATCAAAGATCCACACTCTCGCCTTCGCTGTTCATCTTAGTCATGGACACAATAACCAGAGACCTCCAGCGAGACTCACCGGAGACACTCCTGTACAACGACAACATCGTCTCATGCTCGGAGACAAGAGAAGATCACGAACGTCAAGTGGTAAAATGAAATGATCGCTTTGCGGAGTACGGACTACGAATCAATGTATTGAAGGCCGAGTATCTTGAAGCTGGAACATCGAGTACAATCCTAGACTCAAGCTCCATAAAAGTACACATTTTTTAGCTACGGAAAGTCGAGCACTTCAAGTATTTGAGTTCTCAAATATCCACAGACGCTTTCAGTGCCCAACAGCCGCTTTCAGTGCCAGAATCAACGCAGCATGGCTCAAATGAAGAGAATCGACTGATCGACTAAAAAGTAAGATCAATAAATCAGTCGTACGACCAGTTGCTCATTTGGACTCGAATGCACTCCTTCAACAGCAAAAACCCAGCAGATGCTTCATGTAATGGAAATGAAGATGTTGAGATGGAGCCTCGGAGTCACACGGAAAGACATGATGCGCAACGAAACGATAAGAGCTCGTTTAGGAGCTGCTCAATTACCCGAAAAACTCAGAGAGTCCAGGCTTAGGTGGTACGGACACATGCTGAGATCCAATCCAGACTCCGTTTCCAAGTCTGCTTGCAAAACAGAAATCCAGGGTAGAAGACCAAGAGGTAGACCGAAGCTTAGATTGAGAGAAACCATAGAATAAGACATGGCGACTATCGGGCTGATAGCCGAAGACGCCTCGAATCTTATGATGTCTCGAAGTGCTATCTACACAGCGTACCCCGCTCTTCAGCGGGAGTAAGGCTAGGAAGAAGAAGAAGACACTAACTCTGGAGATACTTTGAAGAATATCTTTTCTCATTAATGCTTTTCATCCAGGAAAGTTTCAAGTCATACTCACTTACTTATTATAGTTCATTCTAATTCTTTTCCTGAGGCAGCGAGAAAAGTAATTTGCTATCAGGACCGTCACATTTACAACATATATTAACTTTTCTGCTAGCTAGCTGATACTTTTTCAGCCCTCAGAGCTCTCAGTAATTTCCATTGTCGCCAGCTCATCGCCAGACCGATGTGCCATATTGATTGGTGAACCCCTGCATGAATCTTGGTGTGACCACGAATGCTCTGTCCGGATAGTATTGCGCAACAAGGTTATAACATAATGTATTCTCATTTTAGCGTAGATGTCCTTACATTCACAACCCCTCGCTAAAAGACCGCCGTCTTCGCCGAACGAGACGCGGTTGAGATACCGCCGCTTTGACAGCTTATTGTGACTTCGAGCTTAGCTGTGTGTTGTTTATCAATAGCTTAACTGTGATTGTGAGAAAAATCTTTTCAAATTATAAAATTCTGCATCAAACGAGGATAGAAAAGAAAGAGTTCTCAGACCAATTAAAAGCAAATAAAAAAAACTGATTAAGGTGATCATAAAATGCAAACTTCAAAATGATTTTTCTCGTATCCTATTCAAAAATACGAATTAACACAATAGCCTTTTCCCCCTTTAATAAAAGGAATTGAGTGATTGATCATTGAATACACGTGTACCCTCAATTCTACCGTCTAAGATGAGTAATGGTGGGCATTGCCCGCGAGTGTTCCTCCCCTCCCCTGCCCCTGTATTGTGTCCCCAACAACAGAACACGTGGGTATTAGATATACATTTATCAGGGACGTAAGATATCAACGGGGTCTGTGGCCGGGGCTTGGGGTCCCCCTCTCTCTCCTCGATCGCTCTCTGTGGCCTCTTTTATCTCCTGGCTCTTGGCTCCTCCTTCTTAGCAAGCTCCGCCTCCGGCTCTGGAATCATAATGATTAGTACAGGCTTTGAATTGCACAATGATTTATGATATTGCTTACACCTTCCACCTTACCATCAAAGACTGTCCTCAGTCTTCATAAAAAAATAGCTAAAATTTAGTTACTAGGGTCTATTACATATTACATATTAAATATTAAACACTATTATTGACCTCGTGTTAAAGTGAAAGGTAAAAAGACCCAAAAGGTAAAAACCTGAAGGGCAAAACGCCCAAAGGCATTTTCGAATTTGTGCTTCTGCACTTTAGAGTTTGAGAAGATATTAAAACATTAACCTTCTTTTCTTCGGAACGCCTCGAAGTCCAGCAGTTCCCCCCTTACTTCTGCGTTTCGTTCGCGGAAGTGACTGTCGAGCGCCTTCCAGTTTGGTGACGATAGCGCCTCTTCGTGCGCTATAACGAATAGTGCTGCTCTAGGTCTCGATGTCGCCACATTTATTCTTCGGAAGTCGTCATAGAAGTGATGATCTTTGGGGGGTTGTGAGCGGGTGGTATGGACAATGGTCACCTCTACTTCTTTTCCTTGGGCCGAATCGATGGTGCAGACTGTTGCGCCGTAGTTTTCCAATCTTTCTTTTGCTCTTGTTACTTGGTTTGCTATTTGGAATTTCAGTAGAAGTTTTAATGTGCACCAAAGATGAGTCGTATGATCCTAAGTCATAACTCGAACTTGATATTCGATCTTCGAATTCTTCGAACAGTGATCTTAGCTGGCTGCGTTGTTCTTCTGTGACGTCTGACAGCTCTAAATTTCTATTTATTTCCTGTAAAATTTTTTGTTCGTTTCGCGGCAACTGCCGATTTTGTTCGCATCCTCCTCTAGTGGGCTCGGAGTTTGCGGGTTGTAGATGTAAGACGGATTAGGATAATTTTCCTGGGGCTTCGCTTGCTTTGTCTTGTAGTGTTTCTAATTCAGTTATTTCTAAAGGGGTCGCGTTTGTTATATGCTGATTTTTGAATAATATTATTTCATGCTCATTAGGGTTTGTTATCAGGAGAAAAACTTTAGATCCCTGGATTACGGCGGGTGGAGTATACATTTCGGGGTGTTGCTTGATTCTGGTTATGCCTTCAGTTTGCAGTATGTCGCTGACTGTGGGGTCGATGCGACATGTTATCATTGTTTCTGTGTTAGGTCGACATATTGTTGTCTCCGCTAGCCTTACTTTTGTTATTTTTAGCGCTTCCGTTTCGTCATTGACGATGGGGATTTCGCAATTTTCAAATACGATGCGGTTTTCGTCGTACTGTATTTGCCAGCTTGGTAGCCTGCGTAATACATCATTGCCTAGAATGACGTTATACCGGTCTGCCGCAAGGGATATGCAATTATGTTGCGTGAAATACACGTTTATGTCTAACATCTCATTTCCTACCAACAGTTCTACTGTTGCTCGACCGGCCATATCTATCGGTACTCCTGCTACTCCTGTTGCTCTTGGGACGTCGCTTTCCTCCAATTTTGGTATCCCTATTAGTCGAGCTAAATCTTTGCTTGCTACTGTAATACCGGCACCTGTATCTACTAGAGCTAGCATCCAAAATCCGTTGAGTTGGACCGGAATTTGAATCGTTGATGAGTGTACTCTATTTATTGAAATTGTGCATAGAGGAGGGGTCAATGGGTATTGTGAGAGATATGTCGTTGGTGTTGTTAATTCTATCTCCATTCTGGGTTTCTCACTTCTTATTTGCTGAAGCGTGATCGCGTTTTGCGGATTTATGCTTGTTTCGGCGCAACTGCGCGGATTTGGCCAACTATCCAGATTTTTACGGTACGATGTCAAATATGATAAAAGGGCTAGAGAGTTAGAGATTTTATAAATAAAAACAATGATTTTTGCTGTGACACATGTAGTACAAAGGGTTACCCAGATGTAATAAAGATTCCAGTCTCCCAAAAGCATTTTCCAAGTCCATTCTTTCGTTTCTGAATTCAGATCTAATGAGACTTTTGTTCCGTGGTGGTCTATCCACGTGTCATCTTTAGACTCCCATTGGGTTGTCCATGTGTGGTCTTCTAAAATCTCTGAGAAGTTTGTCAGTGCCAAATTATAAAAGATGGTCAATTTAGGCCGCCATTCAAAATTCTCTACCATATGTTTGCCTATTGTTGGAATGCTATCCTTCTGCAGTATCGAGATTGTTCCTCCTAATGCGTCAAACTTCTCGAGTATAGTGCCTGATTCAAAGAAAAATATTTGATTTTGCGAGCATTCCTTTTTATTAGCTGTTTTTTTGAATGATTCCTGATACTGGGTCTACAAAAGTTTCTATCGTGCCTGTCGGAGAAGTGACTCGCGCTTTTGGTTTGTCGAAACAGGTTCCGTTAAATGGGATCATTTTTACTGATCCCTTAGGTATTCTGGAACACCTGAATATTTCTATTATTCCGCCTCCTGCGTATCTTGCCGATACGTCTGATCTATTCGTGAGAGCTCGAACAGCTAGTGTTGGGTTAACGTTGAGTGCCACTTGCAGTGAAGCTGTGAACATGGTCATGCGCTCACACATCGATCTTACTGCGTGTTGCATCAATCCCGTCATGCTGTTTACGGCAGCGTGTTCCGAAGCCAATAGCTGGGAAGCGTGTTGGTTTGAGTAAATTGGTGCTGCGTCTCGTTTGACTTTCTTCCAGATCAGGATGGCGAAGCCTTGGTCTGTCGCTGTTAGGCTCTTGCCACAGTTGCTTACTGTTTTCTCATTGTCCCATGACAAAGCAAATTGTTTGTCCGAACTGATCCATACCCTTCCAATCAGGTCACCTTTCTTTGTTCCGAAAAATATGAAGTCACATTTTTCTTCTAATTCTGGAACCCAAACCATTATACTCCCTTTTTTGAAGGAACAAACTCCTTCTTGATAGGAGCAGCTACTCAGATCGGCTATATCTGAATGCGGGTTTGTGTTTGAGTGCCTGGTGATGACTGGTGCTGTGTTCAAGACACAATTTGTCACCTGTACGCTTCTAGTTTTCATACTTGAGAAAGGTGGTGTACCCCACGGTATATCTATTTTATTATCTGTCCTCCAAATTCCCTGGTATTCGATCAAGGTGCCATGCTCGCACGTTTTGAAGTGAGACATGTGCTCGCATTGATCTTTGGAGACGATATGTCTGGTTTCTGAGTTTTCTTGCCAGCGTCCGCCAAAGAAGTATTGGTAGTAATTAATCTCCGTCGTTATTATTTCGCAAAAAGACCCTTGAGATGAATACAGTCTTGTGTTAGGTCGATAAATTTCTAGAGTCAATGGTTTCGTCGTGGCGTTCGCTGAGGGGTGAACTGCTCTCTTGCAAGAGAGTTGTTTCTTTGCACCAGTAAATTTACTCTCTCTTCGCTCTCGGCTGCACGAGCTTGTGCTTTTTCGAGTGCTTGAGTCAAATTATCCAAGACTGTTGTTGTATTACTCATTATTTCTTCTGATACGAAATTTAGCGGTGCGTTCTGCCTGACATCGTTTCTATGGCCTTGGGATATGTTATTCCGATTTCTGAGCTGATTATAATGATATGTCTGGGACTGATTCGTTTGTCTGAAGTTTCCTGTTGTAGCTCGTTGCATGTCTATCTGCTTAGTCCTGCATGCTGCGACTAGGTGACCAAGGCGACCGCAGTAAAAGCATCTGTTATTAGGTTCTCGCATATTTCCGTAATTAGAGCCTGGTTGCTGATAACTGTTTCTAACGTTTGATCTTTGAAAATTCTCTCTAACTTGAACATTTTGGAAATTTCGGGGTCTGTTTTGCGTCTCCCTTGTTGGTGGGCCTCTATTTTCGAAAGCGTGTAGAGTGGGGTTCGCTAAGGACTCAGCTGCACATTCTAGCAACGTGTGTTCTACGGCTATTGCTTTACGTACCGCTTCTTCGAAAGATGTCGGTTCGCTCAACATTACCTGCAGTCTAATGGGTTTTCTTAATCTGGAAATAAATTCTTCGAGCATTCTTTCTTTTTGGGCTTCTTGTGCCAAGTGTCCCGTGGCCGATCTAACCAAGGTGGTAATTTTATCGCTGAATGCTGATACACTTTCACCTATGTTGTGCGTACATGAGCTTAAAGCTTGTCTTGCTAGCGCTTTTTGTTGGTTGCTGTCGTAGTATGATCTAAGGTGGTTTACGACTCTGCTGAAGTCTTTTCTATCGGTATTAGATAATTCTTCTATTTTTTCGCGAGCGCTGCCTTCAAGGTAAGATATCAGGTAATTTGATTTCTCTTCAGTGGTGAGGTTGGGCCCTCTTACTCTCAATAAGTCTTCGAATCGCCTTAGCCAGGTTGCAAACGCGATTTCGCCTGTTCCTGTAAATGAAGACAGCCCTGTTCCGTGCTGTTGCGTACTTATCATCATAAGAGACGGCGCGCGTTTAGCCTCTGATTTTTCTGTGCTGCCTTCTCTATCATGTGAGTTGAGGTTATCCTCTTGCTGTAAATTATTTGTAATAATTATGGAAGAATTTTGTTTTGATTTCTCGTTCGTGGCAACAGCCAAATGTTCGTCAATATCTGCCTTACTAGAAGTTATCCGGTTCATGGGACTATGTAATAGCAGGTCTTCTAGGGCCTTGGCGTAGTTCTGAAATGTTGTATTTCCGAGCTCTGCTTTGTTCCAAGTTTTCTGGATAGCTATAGTTGTAGCATCTCTCAAGTCTCTAGCTTCTAATAGCGTTGCTCCTATGGAGTTTTCACCCTTTTTGAACAATGATTCCAATTCTCTTGTAGGGGGTGCCGATTGCGACCTTGTGGTCGGGCCTACTGTTCTCAATTCTGTGAGAGATCGGATTTTCTCTTCGTCTATCATTTTGTTTTTCGGGGCGACTGCCCTCTCGTGAAATCGGTGAAGGATTCTCAGGAAAAAGACTTCCCCTTTCGGGTATTATTGATTGTATCGGGGCAACAGCCCTTCAAGATTTGAAGACAAGAATCAGCAAAGACTTCCCCTTTCGGGTATTATTGGTTGTATCGGGGCAACAGCCCTTCAAGATTTGAAGACAAGAAATAAATTTGAAAGGGGAATTCGATGAAGAGCGCTGAGTTTCTCTGTCGAAGAACTGAAGTGATTATTATTGTGTTGAGCAGTGTTTTTAAAGGGATAAAACTTCTGAAGAATGTGGTAATGGATTGTGTATCTAATTTTTAATCTTTACTTGGTTTTGAGAGTCTGGTAAAGTGCCATTAGCGCGTTTTGTTTTCCTTTGCTTCTTTGCTCTTCTCTATTTTCTATTACCGTAACCCCTATCTTGATTGCGAGGGGGGCTTTTGTTTTGACTTTTCCTCTTTCTCCTCTCTTTTCTCTGTCTTAGTTGTCTCTTGCTCTTCTTTTTTTTTTGACTTCCCTTTTCCTCTCTTGCCTGTCTTACTCAAAATGACGACCTTTTTTGTTTGTTTTTTTTGAAGCTTTGCTAGTGAGTCACCACACGCTACTCTTTTTGACTTTCTCTCTCTCAGACTGCTCTCACTCTTCTTTGTTTTTCTTTGCGTCTTTTTGCTTTTGCCCTTTCGTGCTTCTCTCTTTTTGACTTTCGCTCTGCTCTGCTCTTTCTTTTTGTTTCTTTTCTCGCTTTTTCTCTTTTATGTTTCTCTCTTTGTGACTTTCTATTTTCTTCTCGCTTTTTGAATCTTTGGCTACGTGAATGTCCCTTTTGATGGGAAATGCCAGCAAGAACAAAGGAAGGGTGTTAGCTCCAAATCACAGATCCTTCAGAAGCTAAACATATATTCAACATGTCACGGCGAAGGTTGAGAGATGCGTGCCCTTACGGTATTCGCAAAAAAAAAAGACGAAAGCAAAAAAACTTAAGATTCTACAGTAATTGCTATGCGCATACGAGAGAAAACGCGTCTTCAGACCTTCTCGAACAATAATAATATTATTATGATGGAATTAGATTTAAAAGATGAGTGAAGCGGTGAAAAAATAATAGTCTCAGCGCGGAAGGAACAAGCAAAATTTATTTTGAAAATTTTGGAAAAAATAGAGGAATGAGACAAGAGCTAGAACCTTCAATGTTGCGAGATTTCGCAATTTTCATTGTTGTTTTTTTTTGTTTCGGGGCGACTGCCCCACATATTCACAGTAAACGCGATGCAAATAACGGCAAAACGAGAGAATGTAATTTCATCATTCAAAACATGCTCGGTTATCAATTCAAGGTAAAGAACAAGGTTTCAATTTGAGGCTGCGCGCATGAAAATTTCAAGAGATTGGAGAAACAAAAGTTAAAGAATTGAGTCTCGAAGGCAGAAAGCAAGTCACGAATGTATTACACAGATTATAGAAAACAGAGCCTTTCAACATAAATTCAAATACTATTGAATGGTAAGTAGCAACAGTATTGTAAAAAATAAACACGAAAAATGTTAAAAGATCTTTAACTTACCATTTTCTGCTCCTGGCGTCATTTTGATTGGCCCTGCGGGTGATGAAGATACAATCGGACCTGTAACCAAATTGATATAAAACTCGAATAGAACTTTTTAGCATCGAATGAAGGTCGGACACAGAAAGGAAGAAAGTTTATTCTGACTGACGCGTAGAACTTGCTTATTTTCTCTCTCCCTTTCTGTATTAAAAAGTGCTTCTGTTGGTTTTTCTTCTACATCCTTCTTCCTCTTTCGTTTTCTATTATTTTACTCAAAACTGTTTCTTTCCCTCTCACCATATTTTGAATCTCTTCCCTCTTTTCTCTCCATTTTCTTTTCTCTACGTCTCTGTACTGCTGCTGATTCACATGTCTTTCTTAACACTGAGATATAAACAAAGGTTGGCTAATCTGTCTAGGACAGAAAGGCAGCTTCCCTTCAACGCCTTTTGAATGTGGCTTCCTCGCTCCGGTCACTCATATCGCCTAACCTTTTCAAAGCGTAAACAAATTGGTTTATTTTTTGGTTGTTCTTTCGGGGCTACAGCCCTTCGCACACATACACGGAAATATAGACAGACCATAACATTTGAAATCTCTGTTTCTTCCAAAAAGTACATAATCAGACTTAAGTGCTAGAGCTCTCTCATTTTCTCTACATTTTGCTTGTTAAGCTGAGAAGTTGAATTGCAAAGAAAAAAATTTGTTAAAAATTCTAATTCAATTGACGGAAAAATTGCGTGATGATAAAGTGCTTAATATAACTGATATGAAAACTTTAAGGTAGAAAAAAGGAAAATTACCGGAAAATTTTACTGGTACAAAAAATAAAAAAACTAACCTCTGTCAGCTGCTTCGCTCCGACTCTCGCGTGAACTCCATGGGTCTTACTTCCTGCCCATCTTCCGGGGACTCTCTAAAACACTATGGGTTTAACCTTTTTCCCATCTTCCGGGAACGCTGAAATTCTATGGGTCTTACGTCTAGCCCATCTTCCGGGGATACACTGAAATACTATGGGTCTTACCTCTAGCCCATCTTCCGGGGATACACTGAAATACTATGGGTCTTACCTCTAGCCCATCTTCCGGGGATACACTGAAATACTATGGGTCTTACCTCTAGCCCATCTTCCGGGAACACTGAAACTTCATGTTCTTGAAAAGAACTATGAATGCTGTCGACAGCCTTCTTTTGTTTCGGGGCAACAGCCCCCCATGCATGAACTACCACAACTAACACAGTGCAACGAAAAAAAAATTTTTTTTCTTTCCTAAAAAAAAGTGCAGTGGAGAGAGAGGTGCGACTTGCGCAACAAAGGGGAAGGGGGGGCCCATGGGAAAGAACCACTCGCTGCTACCAGTAATGGTGGGCATTGCCCGCGAGTGTTCTTCCCCTCCCCTGCCCCTGTATTGTGTCCCCAACAACAGAACACGTGGGTATTAGATATGCATTTATCAGGGACGTAAGATATCAACGGGGTCTGTGGCCGGGGCTTGGGGTTCGTCCCCCTCTCTCTCCTCGATCGCTCTCTGTGGCCTCTTTTATCTCCTGGCTCTTGGCTCCTCCTTCTTAGCAAGCTCCGCCTCCGGCTCTGGAATCATAATGATTAGTACAGGCTTTGAATTGCACAATGATTTATGATATTGCTTACAGATGCCAGAAAACAAATATCCGATAAACACTTCAAAAAGCGTTGAAAGTAAGCTTTAGACTTAAATCAGAAACCGTTTTATACAATGAAATAGGGTTTCGGACCTTGTATAAATACATATGTATAAAAATGGACGTATTGCTAAACTTATGTGGAAAACATCGGCGATCAAAACTTTCAAACTTCTGTAATATGCTTTCTTTCTTGTCTGAATAACAGATCATTTGCATCAAGATAGATCCTCTGCGGTAATTGTTTTGTCATATTACAAGGTGGAGTCAAACGTTCTTCCCGCATGCCCCTCAGCCGGCGCCTGGTTGTCGCGGGATCTTCTGGCGGTGGGAACCGTTGCGGGGGACCTCCACGTCTTATCAGGCGAAGAGCATCTTTCGTCGGCTAAGGTTTTGTCATCTCATATAAGATTCAATTCCAACGCTGTATAATTCCATATTTAATAAGATGAGTTCAGATGTTACGACAAGATGGGACAATGTCCAGCTATAAATCTCTCTTCAAATGTGTCTGAGCCTTGCCTTCCTCAACTTTTCCCAATAAATTGAAGCTGATGGAGACATCCATAAATTTTTCAAGATGCAATTTATATATTCTTTCCAGGTATTCTCTTCGCCCGTGTCCGCGATGCGATCTCACGGCCCCGGTCAACTTATCGCAAGTTGCTCAGACGGTCGTGTCGTGCTTGCAGCACTCAAAAATGTAGAACTGCAAGTTTCAAAAGTTGGTCCCTATCGGAAATTTTCAATCACAAAGGTTATTGGATGAAGTTTTACAAGCTTACACCATTTAGAAATGGATCAAAAGGTAAGCTTTTAGTGAAAAAAATGTGTCATGGTTTATAATTCAGTAGAGATGAAAAGTTTTTGAATTCAAATTAGAATTTTCATTGAATGAAAGGCATATAGGAGCTGACGATGCACGTCTCCGACCTTCCGAGAACCATTCGAAGCGGTGGAAAAGCGGCGACTTCTTCTGCCAAAATTGGCATCGTTGACCTTGACGGAAATCCAGAAGAGTTATCTGTCTCATTATATCACTGCAGAAAAAGTATAGATAATGAGTTTCTTAGAAAAAGTAATACAAAGACAAAGCTCTCATTCCATCTTGGAATCAGCCTTTGGATCCAACTGCTCTGTAACGCGCAAATGGCGGCGATGATCTGTCACCAACAAAAAAATAGCTGGCTAAATGCTTACGGAATGCTGTACGAAGGTTACTCAGAAACAGAAACTATTGGGAAATTCGAGACTAGGTAAAGAATTTCAGTCAGGAAGCAAGAGTAATAATCGCGGCAAGGTACGCGCTCCCTGAGATGCGGACTATGTAGACCTATTCTCGTATAACCAGAGGCTTTTCGCTGAGTCACTGCTAGTGTAATTAGCATCAGTGATGATAGTCAGATTCGTACAAGAGCACAACTAAGAAACAGATTAAGTTCAGGGACTCTGACGAAGTGTAGTGTACCCTCTCGTGAGAAAAAAAGAATTTATGGATAATGGAGATGGTCCTCGAGTGTTCAGATGATCCTGTGCGGGGAGACAGGGGGTCTCTGGCTGATCTCGCCCTCCTCGTTCACCATTCTCAACACCTTCTCGGTTTCTCCCCAGCCACTGAGTGCAGCTCTCTTCATCCCGCCATTTATCGTTCTACATACAGAAGCTGGAGTCGTTCAGGTGCGAATTTAATTCGGTCTCATTTGAAACTATCCACTATCCACTTCCGACTTTTCTCAATAAAAAAAACTATAAATTTGCTTGAACGGAACAAATATGATTTCCGAAATGCTTTTTCAATAAAATGCTCTGCATAGAAAACAGGTTTTGGAATTCGTCTAATTGTAGCACTAGCTTGGTGAAAAATATCAGCTCTGTTAAAATAAAATATCGTCTTCACTTTGAGAGTATACTCGCATTAAAAATTGAATAATCTAAATTTCAGAAAGCATTACATAATATAGTACTTTTGCATTAGACATGTATGTAAAACAATCATTTTTCCAAAATACTTGTAAGAACTAAATAGGGAAATAGAAACTGAGTGAGAGATATAGAGAAAGGAATATAAAGAGTGATCTCTATACTTTTCCCTGTCTCAGTTTTAACTTCAAATCATATCCTCCAACCTGATGTCACATATATAATTATGTATTGAATAAATATATAACTATGTATTGAATGAATAAATAAGAAAGCATTCGACCGTGTACCACACGAGCTCATCATGTACGCCCTTCGGGACCACGAAGTGCCTGAACTTCTAATTGATTGGGTCCGGCTACTCTACGTAGATGCCACGAGCAACGTCAGGTGTCCCGTCGGAATCTCGGATAGTTTTCCAGTGAGTGTGGGCGTACATCAAGGATCAGCGCTATCGCCATTCCTCTTCATTCTTGTCATGGACACTATTACTCCTGACCTACAGGGTGACCTTGCATGGACCATCCTGTACGCGGATGACGTGTTCCTGGCAGCTAAAACGAGAGGAGCTTCAGCAAAAAGTACAGGCTTGGAGCAGCCGACTCAGTCAGTTTGGACTACGTCTGAATACCTCAAAGACGGAGTACTTGGAAACAATTCCATCCGAAGACATCATCAAGGTAAACGGCGAAGAATTGACGAAGTCCACCTGCTTCCGCTACCTTGGATAGAACATCCAGACCAGCGGAGGCATCGACTCTGACGTGCTGTCACGTGTCAACGGAGCATGGATGAAATAAAGAGATCTCAAAGGCGTACTATGGGACCGAAAGATGCCTCTGCGCCTCTAGTCAAAGATATATCGGACAGTAGTGCGCCCCGTAGCTTTGTATGGAACCGAGTGCTGGCCAACTACGAGAACAGTTGAGCGACGTCTACAAACTATGGAAATGCGCATGATCCGTTGGATCATGGGAATCTCTCTCCGCGAGCACCTACCAAATGAGACCATAAGGAGAAGATTTGGCGTCACCCCCATCGACGAGAAGATGCGCGAAAAATGGCTGAGATGGTTCGGCCATGTCACCAGAGCATCACCGGAAATTGTAGCCAGCACAGCCTACAATCTCGAAGTGGACGGCCGGCGACCGAGAGGGCGACCGAAGCAGCGATGGCAAGACATCATCAATGCGGACTTGAAAGCCAGTCATCTAAGCCCAAAAGATGCCCTCGATCGGGACAAGTGGAGAAAGAAGATCCACAAAGCGGACCCTGCCATCGCGGGACAACGCTAGGAAGAAGAAGAAGAAGAAGATTGAATAAATAAATAAATGATGGAGAGCGATAGAAAAAAAATTGAGAGGGAGAGGCACCGAAGACTACGCAGAGCGATAGTTACAAAGAAAAAAATATTAGACGAACATATAAACAGTTAGAAAAGGATAGTGAAAGAAAAGAGGGAGGTGGAGAAAATAGATAAATTCGGGAGGTATGCGTTAAAGAGCAAGAGAACTTTAGCTCTTTGTAGGTAACCACAACTGGAGGAGAACTTCTGGAAACATTTCAGCAGCTTGCAACCAGGTTTTTAATTAGTTTTTAACTTCATCGATCCTATATTTCACCTTGGGAACATTATTCAATACCCTGATCAGGTGTTCATGAAGCAATTAAAGGTATGTGGTCCAACGGTATTGTATTTGGGAATCGATTCCTCCCCCCCCCCCCGCCTGTTAGAGAGAGTTAAATGATTTTGATCAATAGTTTCTATTTGAGCGATAACTTGGTATTTTTGTCTTGTACAGAATTCAGTAATTTCATTTTCGTATTAACCATGCTTTCATTCTTGCATAAAATCCTCGTTCAGCATTGCGGTGACATCGAATGGACTGCTAATTACCTTGACTACAGCGGGAGATTTGAACTTCTTTGACCTTTCCAGAAGAAAACCTGTTTCAACCGTAACGCCAACTCAGCAGCTCACAAACATTGCTGCTGCAGGTATAGCATTCATAAGGCTTACTTCAGTAGATAAATTGTGAAATTCAACTGTTCCCTTTGTTGAAAAATTATGAACCAGTTCTGAATATTCACGCAGCTCGAAAAGTGCATTATATATGTGGAATTTTCCCGGAATTCTACCGTCAATGAAAGAACCATATACTTAACCAAACTATACCACGAACAAATTTCACTTCATAGGACGGAATCGAACCCGTAGCTTTTTATCAAAATCAAAAGCGCGTACCTGAACACTACGAATCCCCCATCGCTAATTCGTGCGATGAAGCTATAAGAAAAACACATTGATTTACTCGTTTCAATGAGTGAATGAGATGTTTTTGGATAGAGTCAAGAGCGATCAATACTGCCTTACTTGCAGGGCGGGATACACTTCTCGCCACGACCGCTGAGAACAACTTGCTCACCTACATCATCGAAAGGATCTGAAAAGACGGAGAAATTTATATCACTCTGCGTGATTGTTTACGTTCGAATGTAAGTTAATTAGTTGAATGAACACGGATGTCTTCGCTGCTTTCATCGATTAAAGCCACGGACGACATGTTCAGACTGACAAACATGCACTCGACCAAATAGACTGACAAACATGCAAAAAATCAGTTGATGTTCAAATCCTTAGAAAAGTCTTCCAAACCAAACTCTCCGAAAAACCTTTTTGCAAAAAAAATTATCGTAAGAACACAAATTTGGATTTGAAAGAACGATCGCTTCATAGAACAGAAACGCAGAGGATATCAAACGCATTTTGATCTTCGTAGTAGTGAATCGCAGATAATCGGAACAAATTTTGAGATTTTGCAAAGGTTCTAGAAAAATCTCACAGTGATCGCGACCTGCCAAACTTTCGTTATCCATTCTTTATTCATATGTAAATATACATATTCATATTTACTTATAGTGAATGACTGTCACGGATGCGAGTTTATTTTAAACGAGGAAGCG
Source organism: Allodiplogaster pararmata (assembly GCA_964056735.1). Classification (NCBI taxonomy): domain Eukaryota; kingdom Metazoa; phylum Nematoda; class Chromadorea; order Rhabditida; family Diplogasteridae; genus Allodiplogaster; species Allodiplogaster pararmata. Next base: position 4,284,169 of record OZ057407.1, read on the forward strand.
GAGAAAAATCAATCAATAAAAGCGAAGCTTGTAAGCAGGAATGACTACAGATGTCGGAAGTTGAGAGAGAAGGGTCTTGAACGATTTTGGTTAAACATATGAGACTGTTTGAGAAGGCAGAGAGTTTCACAAGTTAATGGAAACACGATTATATGAGAGTGATGTATTTCAAAAGTAAGCACAATCCTAATGGAATTAGTTAGATAATGGTTATATGGGGGAATCGTGAATAGTGTATCGTGGTCGATTTTAATATGGGTGTGTATCACTTTTAGGAGAAAGAACATGTATGTCGGCCAAAGCTTTTCGATATTTCAGTGTTGGCAATGATAAGAAACTCAAGCGAGACAAGTAGTCAAGCTTTTTTAGACCTGCTAGAGCGAAATGGACATGGTAAATAACCTCTGAGCTCTTTCAAAGTCGTTAATAGGAAACAGGTGACCAAACTTCGGATCGGTAATCAAGAAGAAGAAGTCTTTAAAAAACTTAAGTGTTATAGTTGTGTATAACACAGTAATCGATAAGGTTCTCTTTGAACGATCTAGAGAGTGGATTACTATACATATTTTGACTTTGATATCATATCACGTTCTTCTGACCACATTTAATGTATCATATATATCGTAACCTTAATCTGGGCGTCGCATAATGGTTGTGTGCACGACTACATATTGTGCGAACCCCACCCAAACAGATACACCCAATTAACGGGGTGAAGAAACGTCTGTAGTTCTCGTGCACGAATCTGACACTCCATACTTCTGCTAGACACACAAGCAGGGACCTAGTGAGCCGCGACTGGTTCTACCAGAATAGGTTCGTCCCGCATCTCAGGAAAGCGTGTACTATGCCGTGAGTTGAAAACCGGTGCGAAAAAGATTATTATATTATTTGAATTAGTGGTAGGCTTACTAGTAATCCTTCGACTTTGATGAAGAACTTAATCAAAATTGTGATGCTAATATTTATGTTTTTTTCTAAAATAAAAGTCATATTACATAGAACCAGAAGAATATACATGACTTTTTTAAAGGATGGGCTTACGATTTGGAAATCCGTTGCAAATGTAAGCTCAGCTCAAGGTTGCACATGTATGAGACACAAAAGAAAATGCAGAACATATACATACTGTTGAGGCTGGTCAGAAGTACAATATTATGATGCTATGTATACAAGATTTTGGTCAAAATTTTGGTCGTTTTATTTCCTTGCATGCGATGTCAAGTTTTTTCTTGTCTTACTCCCAGTGGCGTGAAAAAAGTCGGTATCTTGCAAAAGTTGGAAACCTGGAGTGCACATCCTTCAAAATATGCCCCCTTTCGTTAGAACACCGGTTTAATAATGTTTCCCGAATGAACTATAATAGAACCACGAAGCTTCCTATTCACGAACAAGTACAGGGTTTCCCATCATAAATTAATGATTGAATTTCGTTGATAACTTTTCGCAGATTTGACCGAATGGGATGAAATTTTCAGAAGAACCTAGACTCAGGATAGGACACTTGATTCTGAAGTTTCTCAAAATTTGTATAAAATCGAATACCCTTTCCTTTGAGTCCATTTTGGAGACCATTTTGGAGATGATTTTTTTCTAAATTTTTTTACCAGGAATGTTCTTAAAGTAACCCTTAACATGACACAAATTTAAGTTTTATTGTTTTCAATTTTTTTAGAATCAGTTTACTGCAGTTTAAAACGAGTGAGTTTGTCACTTTTTCACCGCTCACTGTGAGGACAGAAAAAATAAATTTTTTTTGGAAAGATTGCACGATTTGCATAGAAACGCCAGAGAAATGCATTCGATATCGACGAATTTGCATATCCGCATTGAAAAGTGACGAAATCACTCGTTTTAAACTGCATTAAACTGCTTTTAAAAAATTGAAAATAGTAAAACTAAAAGTGAGGTCATGTTAAGAGTTACTTGAAGAACATTTATGTTTAAAAAAATTAGAAATTTTTTATGTATATCTCCAAAATTGGCTCGAAGTTTGAAAGGGTATTCAAATTTATGCAAATTTTCTGAAAAATTCAGAATCATGCGTCCTATCCGGAGTGTAGGTGCTTCTGAAAATTTCATCCCATTCGGTCAACTCTACGAAAAGTTATTAACGAAATTCGATCATCAATTTATGATTCTCTCCACACAAGCAAATGAAGAGGAAGAAAAGGAATGACTTTTTTCATAGTCAGTTTTTTCATTGCAAGTTACACGAATAATATCACCGAGAGTAGATTAAGTCAATGACTTATAGCTTGTTTCATTAAAGAATCCAGCCACGTAGACTATGCGAATCTGCGGCTTTGCGACGGATGTCATCGAAGCCCTTTAGAAGTCCTACTCCTTCATGCATGCCTAATGTAAGAGAGAAGAGAACAAGGTCTTGTTTTTCTTTGTTCCACTCCCGTCCATGCCCTATTTCAATTCACATTTGTAGACCTCTCTCTAGTTCTTTCTCTTTTCATTGCTGGCACTCTTTCTCCTACCTTTAACTTCTCTTTAACATCTCCGACCTTCTCATTCTTTACTCTAAGACATGCCTCCGTTGTTTTAATCTACTTGCTTTCTCTTTTTCAGAGCCTCGGGGCTTCCCGAATAGTTTTCCGTACTTTTTAGAGACTAAATTTAGTGTGGACAAAATTTTCAACCAATTGTTCTCACCACACAATATTTTTTTTATGAAGTCGAAATTGGAATTTTTTCTCATGATACAGATCTTAAGTCTGCCAAAAATGCGTTCTGTATAAAATATTGGAAAATTAGAATTTTTAAAGAAAAACTCCTCATAAAAAAAGGAGGTTATCTTTTTGGTGTGGTTAGGAGCGTCTCAGCAATCTTTCTCTACCTCTTTATTCGCAACTTTCAACAAGAACTGTCACCTAATTTGTGTTTTTCTAACGGTTTTGGTTGGCGTGTTTGAAAAGAGGCTTGAAAAAGGGGGAGGTGGGTGGTAATGATGAGAATGGAAGAGCGAGCAGTCGGAAGAAAGCAAGAAACGAAGGGCGAAACGGGCTGGGGGTGGGGGAGTTAGGTAGACCAATTTACCTGTCCTCCAAAAAAAAATCGTACTCACAATACATACAAAGATGGCTATAAAAACGGTAAGCCTCCCGTCTTTCTTCTGAGTTCTCCAATCAACATTTGCGTGAGTCATTTCTGCTTGTTGCTAGTTATTCAAAATGTCGAGTTCTAATCCATCATTCATTTCGACTGTATTATAAACCCTGCGCATAATCCATCTGGATTTTGGAGCATTAAAGTGATTTTTTATACAATTTTTTTGGATAGAAACTCTGCACTCTTAGAATATTGCAGAGTTTTGAAGTAGTGAACTACAGCTTGTTGTTTTAAAAATAAGAATTCACCATTTTTCTCTCACTAAATTATTATAACACGTTTTTCATATTTCTTCTAGTAATAATTTTCCATTAATATCCTGAAAAATTGATCACATGTTTATTTGAAGTGTAATTTTTTGCTTATGTAATCGATATCTGATCGATATCCATATCCCCGCTTTATTAGTTATCTTATCTCTAAGAATATTTCTCTAAGATGGGAAAGAGTAGTTGAATGAAAAGAGGCTAGCGAGAGAAAAAAAGACCTGAAAGACGATAGGCCAAGCTTTTAACGTAACGAGAGAACGATTGGAGAGTAAGCCTAACCGCCTTCAAAAATTGGGTTATTTTGCAGAAAATGAGGGACGAATGGTTCATGGGATGTAGAGAGGATTAAAGAGGGAAGCGGCTGTCACAAGAGAGAGAGAGTGAAAGAGAAAAGGGAAAAGATAGAGAAAGAAAAATAGTATGTGTTAAAGAGAAGAAGAGAGAGTGTGGTAAAGAGAAGAAGAGAGAGTGAAAGATTAAAAGAAAGAGAGGTGGGGTTTAATAGAAGAAGAGAGAGATTGAAAGAAAGAGAGAGAGGGAGGGAGGGACAAGGGAGACAGAGTAGGAATGATGGAACTAAAATTGCCTTCAGCAAAAAGAATATTTAGAGAAGCATAACATGATGTGTCACCCTGTCTGTCGGCTTCTCAAGCGTGTACTATCTGGCTGCTTTTAATGTTATCCCTCTGGATGACTGAATTGCTGCCAGAGCTTTTGGTCGAATTAATCTTCAACGGGCCGGAGGGAGAGGTCGATGTGGAAAGAATTAGAAATACGCCTTCCCCTCCTTTCCACTCCGCAGCCCCTCCCCTCTGGAAGGAAAAAGCACCACTGGTGTTCACTGATTTATGATTTTCATGTATGTAAAACAAAATTTCTCTTTCATTTATTTCATCTATAAAAGCTTTTGTTTTGACGAATACTGTTACTCTCTTCCTCTCTCTTTATCTCTTTCTTCTTCTCAAGTGAAAAAAAATAGAATGACAACCCTTCATTTTTCATTCCAATTTTGGTTGAAAGTATAGCGAGAAGAGCCATGTTGCATTGTTATGTTATCGATTTATTCCCCTTTCAAGAAGAGCAGTTTCATTGCCTTATATCTTAGAATCAACTGGTAAAATTCATAGTAAAGCATTGTTTCTAGTAGCATTATTTCAATATTTTTTATCCTCAGAGTTGTCGTTGACTTGCTTGATATAAATAAGGTTTGATAAAACTTCAAAAGAAAAGCGCTGAAGCGTCGTAGCATCTAGTAGCATTATTTCAATATTTTTTATCCTCAGAGTTGTCGTTGACTTGCTTGATATAAATAAGGTTTGATAAAACTTCAAAAGAAAAGCGCTGAAGCGTCTTGGTGATGGTTTAACTTTTCAACTTTATATGAACAGAAGTGATTGAACTATCGCACAGAAAAAAGCTAATCCACCGGGCGGGATCGAGCCCAGCCATCTCGTCTCAAACCGGGAGCGCGTTTTTTACCATTACACCACGGGGACACATTGCTATTCCGTCCAATAGTGTTATGCAAAACACTCATATGTCTTGTTTTATATGAACATATGAGTATAGGGTTTCAGCAAAGAAAAGTGGATCATGTCTGAGTGATTCAGTCAAAAACCACTTTTCTCATTCGCAAGAAATTGTTTAAAGTAAAGCAAAATTGAGCTTAATGATAGTAGAGAAATATTTTACAGATGAATTTGGGCAGTCGTTGAGGTAAGAATGCGACGGATAAGGTCAATAGGGAAAGCTTTTCTTTCGTCTGCTGGGAGACACATTTATCTAATCAGTTATCATCGAGAGTTACCTTACCGATTTTTGTTTCTCAAGCCCTTAGTGTCTAGTCAGTTAATGACGGAGAACCCAATCAGGGAAAAGTTTAAACGAACGAACACCTCTGACTCAACATCATTGGAAAATGTGTTGAACGCAAAGTGAGCTTCTCTGGATAAAAAACAGCAGAGGAAAATAGATCTGTGCAAGAATTCAAATTACAACAGATGTCGCCCGCTCTTGGTGAGAAAGCGTTGCCAGAGTTGATAAAGAGTGGCGAGTGAAGAGAGTGGGGAAAACATGATCCGAAAAGAGAAAAGCAGATAGAAAAGACACCTGCAGCCTTAGGCACTTCCTGCGGATCTTCCATTGCTTCGGCTTTCGTAGACATATCGTCTGTCAATGCCCGCTTGGTCTATTGATGTTCGATCATTTGTGGTTTTTTTAAAAAACTTAATTACAGAATATTGTTATTTATCACTAAACAGACAAAAGGTAGTTCAAGGAAAGGTATCGAGCCCAGCCGTCTCTTTCTTGCCGATAAATTTGTGTTTTAAAAACTTCACCGATGACACTTTGCAAATTCGTGCGACAGTGCTATGTGAAAGGCATAATGCCACTGTTTTTAATTTTTTTTATATTGTTTTGTTATGATAGAAAATTAGAGATTGTTAAAATACTAGTCAACATTTTTGCGTTCGAACTCACTTTAATAAAATGTTTTAGAAGAGGAATAAGTTTAACTATGTACTTTTAAGAAATCAGGAATTCAAAAAAGTCCAGTTTATCGAAACCGAAGTTACGTATAGCAAAGTTATTCGAAACAAACGATACATACAAACTTTTCGAGAAACATTTAAATTTGTTTTAAAAAAGTATTTTTGTATGTTTGAGTGTAGAATAATGCCACCGTAGTCACTGCTCTTGGTTCGACTTCATTAATGAGTCTATGATTTAGCCGCTGAGTCGAGGGTTCATCAGTGATTCTAATGGTTACATGTACATATTACACTTTTCACAAGCCTCTGTCTCAGGAACTTTTACTGCATCATTTAGCAGAGGAGTATGACTCATAAATTGCTTGCTGTATACCCACAAGTACGGAACATATGGGCATGTGAGGGACTCTTGTTTTGTTTGATTCTCGGTTTCCGGAGTGCCATTTTTAAATAAATTCAGTTCTACAGACCAATCTCTTTGTTTTTTACACACTTAGTCTTGTTTGCTTTCTCGGAATCTCTACATCAATCGCAACATAATCTGGCATCTATTGCAATCGAATAATCGTTCTCTCAATAGCGAAACAGTGGAGACACGAGAAAGAAAGATCAACAAGCAAGAGTGTGGGGAAGGAAGTAAGGTTGGCAGAGCTTGAGGAGACAAACGCTAGAGATTGAAAGACAACTATGAATGGGGAAGAAAGAAAGGAAGGGAGAGGGTAAGAAAAAGAGAGGTTCGGAAACAGTGAAAGGGGGAAAGCAAGGGAAAATTGAAGAGGCAGAGAGAGAGAGAGAGAGAGAGAGAGAGAGAGAGAGAGAGAGAGAGAGAGAGAGAGAGAGATAGAGAGAGAGATAGTTGGAGTCTTGCAGTATAGAAGGTAAGACAGGATGACAAAAGCACAAAAAAGAACATAGAGAACCAATCAGAATCCTTATGTCGAATGGAGAAGTTCTAAGGAGTGGAATCTACATGAAACCTTGTCTTCGATATTCCTCTTTGGCCTACCTAATCCCTCTCTTTATACGTCTTCCTCCCTCAGTTTTTCTCCTTCTCTCTTCCTTGTTTCTTTCCCCCTTCTCTCTCTTCAAATCCTTTGAAGGCTATACCCATGCCATCCGCCTAATCCACAGTTCTATTCCTCTTCTCTTCTCACTGAATATCCGCTTGCTCACTGCCACCCTTGCTATGCTGAGCAGATACTTGGATACAGTGTGTGTTTAAAATGGAAAGTGTGAAATAGGCGAGTGGAAAGAATAAATGATCCTTCCATCTCCATACCATCAATTTGTTTCTTTTCACTCTACTCTTTTTCTCTATGTATGTAACTATTGCTTTTTCTTCTTCTCTACTCACTCTTTCTCTCTCTTGCTCTCTCTTCCTTTCTCCCTCTTTCTCATTCTCTTTCTTTTTCTCTTGCTCACTTGTTATCTTTCTCTTTCTCTCCTCTTCTCTCGCTCTCTCTTTCGCATACCTCCGTATATCCTCTTACTCTCAACATCCCTCGGAACATTCAGCAATAGCGGTTTCCAAACTCTTGTTTGTATTTGGATTGTTGAGGAAAAGAATAGGTAGTGAGAGAGAAAAAAAGAGGAATTCATCATCGTTTGACGACGCGGTAAAACGGTTCTAGAATTATGTGGTTCCCGACCAAAACTTCTGGATTAGTAATCGCCATCTAATCCCTGCATTCCGCGTTCCGAAACTTGTTATTACTGTTCTCGCGACTCTTTTGTCATTTATAGAACAAGGAATCGACAAACTCTTCTTTTTTTCACTTTTTTTGTGACGAAAATCATAATTTTACCTTGTTCATCATGCCTAGAGCGGTTGAATTCCCACTTCTTCTCCGTTATCGTCGTATAGTCTGATCGAGAAAAAAAAATTTTTTTTAAACGGTTCTAGGGAAAATTAGAAACCTAATTAGAGTTTTTAACTATTAATTAAAAACCTAATTAGAATTAATTAAAAATTCGAAACCTTTACTCAATTTTTTTTCACGGTTCTACAACTGCCAGGGTTTGTCATATATCGTGTAACTGTTCCTTGAGTGTAGCATTTGTACTAAACATGCGTTTTTCAACTTGTTTTATCTCAGTTATACATATAGTTTATTTCTATCCAAACGCTTTGATGTCAATTTATCGATACATAAAGCGCAAACGTTCAAAGCAATCTAAGTAATATTCGTGATTGAGTTGCCTGACAGAAAATTCGAGAATAAGTTGGAACGATACGGCTTTAAGCTGTCTAAATTTTGCTGGAGACCAGCTTTTAGACGCCGTTTTTAAGACGGAGAGTGGAGGTTTACACTAACAGCTGTAACATAATGGAAGATTCTTTCCTATGTAGCTTGTTTTTCCTCTTTGTATCATGCTAACTTCTACAAAACTTGAATAGTTGGACAATGCAGGAGATACAACGCTCCATCAGAACTTTCTAGATAATCGAATTTTTTAATTGATTGATGATGCTTGAAACCTTTATATTTTGGTAAGGTCAACCGCTTTTTATACATACAAATACTTTCTCACTTATTCTCACTTATCTAAATCTGACATTGTCTTATGTTATAAGCTTGGCATATTCTCAGAAGAAGCTTCCAATAATCTTTTACGCTCTTTTTATTTGTTATAATCATATATCCATTGATATCTCTTTTTTATAAGTCTAGCACGAATTTCTTTTTCTGTCGTTTTTTATCTCTCCCTCTCTCTCCTCTTTTTTTCGCTTTCTCCATTAGGTTCTTCACAAGCGTTATTGATTGAAACTGTTTTTCCCTACATAATATTTCGTTGCAAGAGCGGAAATCTATCGAAAGAACTGAGGAAATTGCATTTATATCATAGTAGTAGAGATGGAAGTCTTGAATTGTTTTTTAGAGCATACGAATAGTCATAATAACATAAAATGGAAAGTGAAAGAAAGAGTATTAGAAAGAAATATGTGAAAGATAGCGAGAAAAAAATTACAGAGGAGAATAAGATAGAAACAAATTGAGAAAAAACTCAGTTTGAGAGAAGTAGATCGGGATTTGCTTATAGTAAAGAGTATAATAACAGCAGAAAGCTTTCAACGGTTAAACGATCACTCTGGCTGCTCGGAGCTGGATGCCACTCTTCTGAAGTATGCATTTATTATTGAACTCGATGAACTGTTAAATAACTATGCACATATTATATTTTTTCTCTTAGCAGATCGTCGGATTAAAACGCTGATTCTTTGTTTCATTCATTTTTGAGATTCTCCCAGCTCTCAACTCAAAATTTATCTGGCGTTAAAACTAAAAACATAATTGTTGATATTAAGTTCTGCATGCGATGGAAGAAGGGCAGAAAGCAGCCGAAAGAGAAACATTGATTAACGGAGTCGATCTAAACAAGTGAAAAAAAACAAGTTTTTATTATAAAAATTATTTAGGAAGCTTCAAATTTGTTGATTCGTTATTAGTTCCAGTTTTCTCAACTCTAGAACTAATTTTTTCTCTCAATACTCGCTCTTAGTTTAACATATTGAGAACTCTGCCAATAGTAGAGTTTATAGGCCAGCGAAGGCTTCCCCTTCAGTATAGTCATAAGATTTGATATGAATGGTTCATAAGTCATAATAATATCTGATATGACAATGATGAATCTGACAAGAAGTTTCAACAAAAGATGTTGAAAGAGCAAAGAAGATAATTTTACACTGACAGAACGAATGCAACTTTGTGTTCTCTGACAAGTTCTATCATTTGATGCGACAAGTGCTCACGGGTAGAAGTGTAAAACCCATGCTTGGACTTTAACGACACGGTGTCTCATTTCTATCAGTAGAAGAGTACAATGAATAGGGAGAATGTTGAAAGTGGCTGGCTGGATTAATTGTAACTGATTTTTTCTAATGAATAGATCCATAAGCTCGTTTCGTAGATCCATAATTACTATTTAAAAAGATTAGACCTAGCCTGTTAAAAACGAGGGCTACTCTACGGTTCATGGCTATTGGTTCATCAAAAACCTACTCTGGTAATCAAGAGAAGTATTTTTAGAAACACCATCGCCTTCTACGATGAACGTTCTCGTTTGGTGCACGCCGATGCAGACGAGAAGCTTGTCTTCTTATTCGATTATCGATCGAATGACAAAGAGACTGAATTGATAAGATGGCAGCATCTTAAACAACTGGTACTTGACTTTAATAACCTCAAAATTCCCGATCCGAAAAGTTCCGATCTGGAACTTACTCCAAATTTATATCCTAAGTGAGCGGGACGATTCCTCCGTGATTTTGAGGGAGAAATTAGCGCTAGTTGTGAAAAAAATATAATAATATGTAGTCAATCAGCGTGACATCTCATACTTGCTTTATTAATGATAGTTTTTATTAATTTCATCAGTTTTCAATATCTGGAAAAGACTGTTTTGATTTAACTCCCGGTCTGATTGTTTTCCCGTAAGACATTTACTTCTAGAAAGACAGCAACAAATGGGGCGTCATCCGCCATCCACTTGTGCTCAACTTCATCAATGAGCGACTTCTTGACTGCGCGCTGTTCTATGTTGTCAGTTGAAAGAAGAGCAAGTTATTTCAGTTGAATTATAATTACTAACTAAAGTGATGAAATCATATGTTTGAGGCGAGGTTGATTAGTTATTCATCATCATCATCTTTATCTCGTGATCATTACAGATGTTACAAACAATCACAAAGTATCCAGCAAAAGGCATTGCACTCACATTGCTTTCGTATATAAATTAAAATATAATTGAATGAAATGAAATGAAATTCCAATTAAAGTTGTAAACAAAATCTTATCTTAAATACTGACGTGGAATTATCAACAATACACGGTTAGATAATGATTCAGAAGAAATGCTAAGAATGCTATCATCCATATTGTTGACTATTGCATACGTACGATTAGAAAACGAATGAGCAGTAATGTTGTCACTAGCTTTAACAAGCGGAAAAAGCTTATTTGAGAGGCCACGAGTATTTGATTCTTTGATAGAGAAAAAATCAGTGATCAAAACATCGGATGAGCCGATCAAAATAGAATGAAGTAATCGAAAAGTTGCTATTTGTCTTCTATTCAGTAAAGATTGCAAATCAAACATTTCACAAGCTAGTCTATAACAAGTCCATGGTATATTACAGCGGAAGAAAAGGCGTCTTAAAAACAGATATTGGACATTTTCAAGCATACGCTTTTCGTATAACAAGTGTGGATCATATACAGGGGAAGCTAAAATAGAACGTATGTAAGCTTTGTAAACATGTGTCAAAACTATGGGATTACACGATTTTATTGCTATAAAAAGAAAGTTTACACGTTTGGTTGCTTTATTAACTATGTCAGTAATATGATTAGAAAAAGAATGGTTCTCTGAAATTATCACTCCAAGATCTTTAATAAACCCGGGTGTGTGCAATGGCTGCCCTAAAAAAGTATAGGAGGTGCGTGGATTCGATTTTCCGAAATGTAATACAGCGCATTTAGAAACGTTAACAGTCATTTGCCACGCAGTAAGCCAGTTTTCTATGATTCTTAAACAATCGAAAATTTTAATATAGGACGAATTATCATCAACGACTACCAAGAGTTTCAAGTCATCTGTAAAAAGAAAAGGTGTAGCAGGTAATGAGTCAGCAATGTCATTGATGAATATAAGAAAGAGAAAAGGACCAAGAACACTACCCTGGGGCACTCCCGAGATAACCGGAACAGAAGAAGAAAGTGCATCATCTACTTGTACACTTTGCACTCTATCAACAAGCCATGCATTGAGCCAATTGAGCAATTTGCCGCTTATACCATAAGACGATAGTTTTTGCAGAAGTTTTATATGGCTCACTGTATCGAAAGCTTTAGAAAAATCGAAATAAAGTACGTCACAGCAAACGTTTTGTGAGTGAAGTTTGTGCAAAAGATTCTGAAAAGAGAGGAGTTGGAGGACTGTGCTTCTATTTTCACGAAAACCTTATTGATACGGCGAAAGCAGAGAATTTTCGTTCAAAAATTTAGTGATTTCATGCTTAATCATCCGCTCGAGGCATTTACCAATACTACTTGTTATTGAAATGGGTCTGTAGTTTTCTGGATTGTTTTTACTGCCTTTTTTGAATATTGGCTTGACTATTGCTTGTCTCCATGCATTGGGTAAATGTACAGATTCGAAAGAGGCGGAGAATATTAGCGAGAGAGGAAATGCGAGTGATGTGCAGCACTTTTTCAATAAGATGGAAGGAATTTTATCAAATTTAAAGCTAACAAAGATTTTTTCATGTTTTTAAGCCGAAAATTTTGTGTAAAGCACTCCCATGACGTACTTTGCAAGGACACGCTACAATATACAACTTCAGTCAAATAAATAAACCCTCGCAAAAAATAACCTGAGAAGTTATTTGTAAAAATGCATGAATCGATGAGCAAGGTTTCGAGGCTCACGATCATGCTATATTCATGCTTGAAACCCTTCCATCGGTACGAGGGTAGCAGATGAAATAACAAAAAACCGTTGAGGTGGTTACTGTATTCATTATTGAAGAACTTGCTTATCCATCAGAAATATTACTAGAACCGTGACAGTGTTGTAGGTTCACGTGTTCGCCTTCTTCTCCTTCTTACTCCTCTTGTCCTCGCACGTATTCTCTCCACACTGGTGGAAGGATGTCGCCGTTACGGCTTTTGTCATCGTTTTCTTCTTTTTCATGGTGAGTGCTAGAGAGTTTTTTCTTATATTACTCAGCCTGTGGTCTCTCAAAAGTAACCAATAGGACATACTACAGCTTTTTCGTCCAATAAAAACCTATTTAGCAATGTTATGGTTTACAATAAAGATTTCAGTCAGGAGAAAACAAGAAAAAATTATTTCGGTAACAGGGGATGGGGTGAGATTTTAAACTGAGAATTGGCCAAGCTTTATAAGAGCAACCCAGTGCACTATCGATCCAAATATGTTTTTTTTTCTGTAAGTCAATGTTTCTAATTATTTCTCATGTTCAGATGGTGAAAGGTATGATCAAAGCGCGAATTTCTCATTCTATATCAGCGTGGTTCATCGTCGCCTTCACCTTTAATATCCTTACTTACTTGGCTACTCTCTGCTATGTTTGGCTACCGTACCTCTTCGAGTACGATGACTTTCATGTTGAACTCAAGGTACGATAAAAACGAGCTTACAGCTGTTATTTCTGAGAAAAAAACATAGCTTTTAATCCTATATTTATTTTTTTCGCCTTCTGTTGCCCTGAGAGTCAGTTGAGTTAATTCTAATGGAATTGGGTATCTTCCATCTCATTTGAATTTTCTGAGCTGTTAAGACAAATATTATTTAAACATAATATACCTAGAGACCGCAATGAAATTTTCTAAAATGATCAATATAAAGCTATATGAAAATTTATTGATGTTTTACGAGCTAAATTTTCTCTAGAATTCAATAAAACGTTTTTTAAAGTTTTAAAATAATAAAAAAACGGTTTTAAAAATTTAAAATATCTGTCAATGGGAAATCCCAGTTCAAATTGGGCACCACCAATGCGCTATGTCAGAGTATGCCTACAACACGGACTCAGTCTTTATCAATCTTTTGAAAGTTCTAGTAGGTCTAATTTCAATTATTTTTATTTTTAAAACGATTTATTGAAGAAAAAAATCAGTTGATTAAATATCAGTTTTTCATTTTGTTCAAAATTAATCGACTTGATGCGAAGCATTTGAAAATAACACGTGTTTGTGTATAGTCATTTACGAAGAAACAAAGATTTTATTACCGGCTTTAATAAATTTAAGTGAACATAAAAATTGAGTTTATAAAACAGTTTGATGAACAGATAAAGATTACTGCACCGAAAATTCAAAAATACAGGAAACGCACGATAAAAACAGTTATCAAATCGAAGAAATCAGGGAAAATAATATTTGTTCCTCTAAAATTATAATTCATAATATATTATATAGTCCAATTTGGATATTCAGCAAAAATTTATATTATAGTACTCTGAATAATTATATCAGCATCAGTTTATCCGACAAAAAAATTGAAGCACAATCACAATCTTCAGTCTTCAATCTTCAAAAAAAGCACAATCTTCAAAAATCAATAACTTTTGGCGACACTGGAAAAAATTCAAAATTTTTCCCGAAATATTTTCTTCATATCTTAAACTAGTCCCTAGTGTGGAAACTATGGATGTCGAAAGCAGTACGAAGTTAGTACAGTTGTTATTCTATTGCTATCACCCCCGTACCACTCTCTAAAAGCACAAACTTCAAAAATCAATAACTTTTGGCGACACTGGAAAAAAATTCAAAAGTTTTCCCGAATTAGTTTCTTCATATCTTAAACTAGTCCCTAGTGTGGAAACTATGGATGTCGAAAGCAGTACAAAGTTAGTACAGTTGCTATTCTATTGCTATCACCCCCGTACCACTCGCTAAAAGCACAAACTTCAAAAATCAATAACTTTTGGCGACACTGGAAAAAATTCAAAATTTTTCCCGAATTAGTTTCTTCATATCTTAAACTAGTCCCCAGTGTGGAAACTATGGATGTCGAAAGCAGTATAAAGTTATTCCAGTTGCTAACCTATTGCTATCACATATATTCCTGTAGCACAATCTTCAAAAAACTTTTCCCTTTTGTAAATGCTTAAGAGTTGTTAAACAGTTTCAGAAAAGCTTTAACCAGTATCAAAAAGTGATTTTTCGCGGGTTTGTGACTGCTGATGCAGTATTTCCAGCTATAAAATTACGACCAAGTTCTCACTTTAGAAACAATTAATTAAGTAACCTGGAGTGTCGGACATCGAAGTTATGCCTCCAGCTGTCCGATTGGTGAAGACCAATCGAAAAATCCCCTCTATTCTTTGAAAAAAAAACTTAAATTTGCTTGAATTTCGATCGAAACAACCAAAATAAGAATATTTTCCAATTTTAGTGCGACATAATTATTTTTAGTAAAACTAAGAACTCGATTTGCCTTGACAGGGTAAAAATTTCAAAAAAAATTTTTCATTGCGGTCTCTAAATATACCTCACCATGCCAGGAGTGAGATTGGGCAAAATTACATTTGAAAAGTTCATTTCATCACAAAGTTAGAGGCCATCACTGTAAAAACTTGAAAGAAATAGACTTGATCTTTTTTTGTCTTGCACATCATACGATTTAAGAGAGTCCAATACAAGGTAGTAGTCCCAAGAATGGTTTTTGCATAAAAATGTTTTTTATTATCGATTTTTTTCTTTACATTTAAAAACTTCTATTTCCGCTTTTCTTTTATTCAAAACAAATTAGTTGATACTTCACTTTTTGTAAACTGAAACATTAAACACATCCATTTCAGAAGATTATAATGTGGTTTCTGCCGATCATAGCCATCATCTCAGCTTGGATAAATTTCCTCTACATCTTGCGAAAATCTCCCTATGGAATATACATCTTCATGATGGTCCGCATATTGAAGTCCTTCGGGCATGTCAGTGCACTTTTTCACTGAAATTTTTTATTCGGAGTTATAAAGCGACTCCCCGAGTAATGGGTAAAAAGAACCTAAAATTCCCTTATTTGGTTACGAACTCACCTCCAACTGCATTCATCATCTCAGAATCGCCAATTCGTGATTTAGGAGTTTATGTTGATAATGAGCTCTCATTTGTTTTCCATATTGAACAGGTAACAAGACGAGCATTGAAAATTGTCTATACCTTATTCAGATCACTATCGATAAAAATAGCAGCACCATATATTATATGCTTTAAAACCTATGTTCTGCCGGTGCTAGACTTTGCTTCCGTTGTTTGGTCTCCCCACAAAATTACCTTGATCAGAAAACTAGAGAATGTTCAACATGTGTGGACAAAATTACTACATTTACGTTGTGTTGCACTCACGCAATGGTGCAATTATGAAAGTAGATTGATAAGATTTAACCTGACATCTCTCTATGCAAGAAGATTAGAAGCTGATATTCTTTTGGCTTTCAAAATTCTCAAAGGTTACATTGACGTTCCTGTTTGTAAATTTTACACTTTCAAACAGTGTAACGGTCGCACCTCCTTTTATGCTTTCCATATAGGGCACACAAACAGAAACTCATTTTTTCACTCTTTCGCATAGGAAATCTCGATTTTTTTATGAAATTACCGGTCAGTCTTCTCAGGAATCAAACCATTCTAAGTTTTCGGATGAATTTGTCATTGCTGGATGTTCCAGAGTTCTCAAACATCGATTTAAGTTTATAATAGTGGTTCATTCTCGTTCTCGTTGTATTTTTTTCTTCTCTTTTTTTAGTTCTTTTAATTATCCTTAGTTTTGTCAGTAGAGTCTTCCTCGTGTTGTTACATTGCAAAATGTATTTCAATAAATAAATAAATAAATAAGTAATACAAAGGCAGTCTAGGATGCGCTTTCACTCGCGCCTGAAGGCAGGGTAAGCGTTACCCTGAAATACAAACAAACGTGGTAGAATTGGTGACGGCTTCCTAGGTAACAAATAGTCGGTAACAGGTAAGGAAAAGACGAGGGAGTACTTTTCAAACCTTCTAGTTCTAGGTTGATCTGCGCGGGGAGTTCCCAATTTAGCTCCGTGGCACAATTCCCAAACACACCTGCATTATGACACTGCGGCTTAGGTATGCGTATTCCAACATGTTGAGTCATCATTCTGGATTCCACTGTTACATTAAATAAAACCCTTATTATCGTGCAAAGTTGATCATTTTTATGTACAGTTGATGATAAAGTTTGATTGTCAGATTGCCACGATTTGGATCCCGACGTTGATCGCTTTCTCTTTCGCCTTTCATCTTATTTTAAGGGACAGCGGAGTCGAACCTTGGGAAAGCACTGATCATGTAAGGCTACCGTTTTAATTTCATTGTTCATAGCATATAAATTTTACAACAAACGATCTTATGCTCTATTAAATTAAACTTAATTCTTCAACCTAAAGAAATTCAGCACATTTTTTATGAGAGTCCAAAAACAGTCCTGACAAAAATGTTTTGTAGCACAAAAACGCAACAACGCTGCAAAAACTCTTTGTGATTCTGCAAGCGGTCACAAAGACGTCCACCATGATGATTGGAGAGGTGAGAGTGCCTTTTTTCTCATTCAGGAAAACATTTTGAGAATTATATTTCTAGAGTAGGAACGATTTTACTAGGCTGGTCTTAATTTCTGAAATTCCATGAGTTTCCCTCTTCTTCAGCCTAAAGAAAAATTTTGCGCTTCAAAAAATTGCGCATTGATGTGCAGGTGGATGCAGACAACATTCTCGGGACCAACCAGTGGATTCCATCTATTCTTATTCTCATCTTCGAGATAATAACTGTCATTCTACTCATGAATCTCATGGTGAGTAAGTTTAATTATTTTACCAGTGAGTTTGATGCTACAGCACAATTTTTTTTGAACTTTCACATATTGTCTTTTTCGTTTTAATCGTTCGTCCTCGTCTCTCATTAGTTGACTATGTGTTTTCGCTCTCACGCCCTTTACCTCTCCAGTTGTCTCATGGCAGTCTCTATCTTCATAACTCTCACTCTCTCTACTCTCTCTCGTCTTTATCTCTTTCTGATTTTCGGTTCTCTAGAATTTTCTTTTGGTGTTTCATTCTCTTTACTCACCTTATTAAAAATTTTTATTCTCGAAGTTTGAAGAATTTAATTTAAAAGAATGTTTTGATAGGTGTCTCTGGCAGTGGGAGATGTAAGCGATCTTCGCATTTCGGCCCAAGACAAGATTCTTCGCATAAAGGTTTTTTTTACGAAAAAACTCGGTTTATTTAAGCTTCTCTGTATTCAATTATCACTCGACCAATTTCTTCACTCGATTCAGTCATTGCATCGATAATTCAGTTTTTTTAAACCTCAATTTTCCACTGCTCGCGTTTTTAGAATGTATTGATCCAATATTTTTTTTCGGACCTCAAACTTACTAACCGGTGAGCGGAATGCTCCCAAGTTACCATGTTATTCCTTTTTGATATTTTACATATCCAGAACACTCTGCTGGGGTCTGTCCGTCCCTAGCATACGATGCGATTTAAAATGAGTTTTTAATACACTAAAATGCCTCCCCTATCTTTGCTCAAGCCATTTTTGTATTTGATGACATATTTATAATGTATGTATTAATAAATGAATACATAAATGTTCCAACGATACACTTATCGTTGAGGTGAACTTCGTGGTGGAAGCTCTGCAGTTATCGGAGGAGTCGCCTTTTCCATTCCTCTCCTCCCTCTACACTCAGCGGACCAACAACTTACTCGTCGTATCACTCGACGAGTACGATTACTACACCGTCATGAATGATGCGCTTGTGAGGAAGGCATTTGATGGTAAGCCTCCTCAAACGGGTTTTCTTTTTATCATCAATACCTCAAACACTAAAGATTAGCTTCATCAAGGTCTTCACTGACGTGGTTGGTATCAGGACTAAGCGAAAAAAGGCGAACATTTTCCGACTATTTATCGACTTTAAACTTTTTCGAAAAAACTTTTTCGACTTTTTTTAGAATCAAAAAATTGAAAAAAACCCGAGAGAAAAAACCGAAAACGAACAATTAATGAACAATACAAAAATAAAGAAAAACTTGGAAATTAGAGTGAAGAAATTGAGTCTTTTTATTTTCATCCTATTTGCTCAATCTCTGGCTTTCTCTCTCTCACTCTCTTCCTTTCTCTATCTCTCTTTTTCTTGTTCTCTCTATTTCTTTCTCTTTCCATCTTCACGTTCTCTCTCTCTAAACTTCTTTGTTTTCAGAAAAGAATGAGCCCACCGCTCCAGGAATCCGATCTGTTTCCGCCGCACCGTTCGCCAACTTGCGGGAGATGTCGCCTAGTCTGACCTCATATGCAACCGCCAACATGACTCCCCCAACAACGGATTTGGTACGTGAGGATATATCCGGGAAGACGATAACCATTTATCGAATTACCGTTGTTTAAATTCTTAACAATTTTTTCTCGAAAGTATCTTTGAGGAAACTAAGCATAGTTTTTCGCACTCATACTTCTAGAAAACGAGAATAAAAATATATAAGTCAATGCTTAAAGCATCAATCTTTTCGGAAGTTGCGTTGATAAATTTTCTTCGCTTTGAGCAAAACAATTTGAAAACAATAAGAGAGAAGTTAGCATGCATAGTCATGTGCCTGGGCCATTGTAGGTGTACCACATGACCTTCTCGAAGCCGCGGATGCGTGTCCGAGTCGCTCGCCGCCCTCTCTACGGCCGCACTCAACAGCTGCACATCGAAGGCTGCGAGCTGCGGCTGCAGGAGTCGCCTGAATCAGGCATCGCCGAGTACAAGCCAGGCTTACAAATCATCCCCGATCCGGAACCTGGGTTGTGGATTAGGCGATTGAAACAATGGATAATCGGGCTGGACTGGCATGTGTATCTAGAGTTGTGAAGCTTAGAATATGATGAGAATAAGGGATCCCGATACTGAGAATTTTGAAAAGTTTTTTCGTTTTTTATTACCTTTTAATTATGCTCATTTTTTAATGAAATCTCTCGATAAGCTTTGAAGTTTTACTATTGTAGATATGTTAAGATTTTCAGTCATTTGTGATAGAATCTCAAAAATAGCGGGCTTTAAAGTATTATTCAATAAAAATTTAGACTACCTAAAAAAAACTTTTCTGCCAGAGGTAAAACATTTCAGGCATTTTCTTTTAAAAAAGAAGCTTTTCTTGTTTTCTATTTTGTGCCTACTGTCAGTATTTTCGTGTCGTATTTTTTTAAATGTGAAAACCGTTCATGATCAGCCGAGTACTCAAGTTGTAATATATGTATGTTATAAAATATTGGGAGACTTGACGAGTAGAAAAATTTCACTGCTGTTCGAAAAAGAAAAACGTGTAACGAACAGAAAAGATTTTTATATCGGTAAATTGTTGTAGAAATTTACTCGTCACCCCGCTGACTCCGACACTCGTTCAGAACATACAAAATTCAGGCTGCTTTGATTTTTATACCACATTAGATTTTCATACTTAGAAATTTTCAAAATTCTTTTCTCGCCGATTTCGATGCGTCGATCGAACAAACTAGATGAGAAAAAACACCTGAACAGAACTTTCCGCATTAAAGCTAGTCAAACGTTTGGCCATCAAATACATCTGGAGGCAAGCGATGAATTAGTTTGCACCTATGAATAAGCGTTGCTATTTCTCGAATTGAGGTGTAGAATAGGTTTTTCTTACTCAGTTTAATAACTTATGCCGAATACAAGACACTATTTCTAAAAACTACTTCTTTGTTCGTGTTACTTATGAAATAATTGAAAAAAGGAAGTGGAAAGAACAGACGTGGCACTGTCGAATAAGGTTTGGAGGTTCGAAAAATTAAGTTTCAGAATGCTCAAGTTCTGCTAAACACCGGTTCCAACCAAACTGATGAGTAGGAGAAAGAAGAGTCTAAAGGTGGATCAAAACCCTTTTTTTCGGTGGGCATGGAAACATAGAAAGGCGTTTTAAAACTCTAATGTGCGATTTGTAACTGCTTATCGGTGAGTATTCCGAAATGGAATCAACTTTTTAACGAATTGAACTGCGACAAGGGGAAGCAACTAGTCCACCGAGCGGGATTGAACTACCACAAGGGGAAGCAACTATGTAGTCCACCGGGTGGGATTGAACTACCACAAGGGGAAGCAACTAGTCCACCGGGCGAGATTGAACTACCACAAGGGGAAGCAACTAGTCCACCGGGTAGTGCTACAACGATGTCCACCTTCACGCGGTGCAGCACGACAGTCTACAGACTGCAAAGGACATCAACAACCTTCTCCGGAAGCATCACGCTCCGAAAAAAACTACAAGAGAGACTCTCTGTCTCTATCTCTCTCATCTCTTCACTACACCTCCGTCTTCGTTCTTTTTTTTCGCCTGAGGGACAGTCCGATCCGGCTGGCCTGTCCCCACTACTTCTCCTATTGGCCGGAGACATCGAGAGTAACCCAGGACCAAGGATGTGGCTGTGCACTACATGGAAGAGAAAGGCGAATACTAACTGCATCCAGTGCACCCACTGCTCAGAGTGGGTCCACACTAAATCGACATGCAGTGGCCTCTCCTCACTCAAAGAATACATCCAAGTCGAATACCGCTGCCCGTCATGCATAACATCAACTACTCCGCTGACGACCACGAACACCAGGCAAACTCTCTCCTCTGATCCCACGTCCAACAGCAGGAACCTCAAGATTTTGCAATACAACTGCAATGGCTTCTCTGGCAAAACGACGGAACTCCATGAACTCATCACTCGTCTGAAAGTCGATCTATTTCTCATCCAAGAAACTAAGCTAACGAACCGTTCCAAATGTCCACAAATTCCTGGATACACTATCGTAAGAAAAGATCGTGAGAAGAACTCCGGAGGCGGTCTTATTACCGGAATCAGCGAATCGCTGTCCTACACTGTAATGCCCTCTCCGACCGACACACATTTGGAATCTCTCACCGTCCGCATATTCGATGCCGATGGGAAGTCGCTCGATGTTACCAACATATACATACCACCGACGAGCTCTTGCACCACTGGTTACACGCCCGACCTCACTCCGTTCTTACACAATCGCGAGAAATCCATCATACTCGGTGATCTTAACGCTCATGATGCCGCATGATTCTCCAAATCTTCAGACAGCAGAGGCTCTCACATCGCAGAAACGATCGATGCTTCAGAACACGCCGCAGTAAACCGTGACACGCCTACCAGAGTACCAGTCAACGGAAGACCATCTTCTCCAGACATCTCCATTTGTTCGCTGGACTTACTTTCTCAAGTCTCATGGAAAACAATACCATCTGGAAGCTCCGACCATCTACCCATCGTAATCGTCCTTGAGGGTTCCAACTACATCCGTACGCACAGGAAAGTCTTCTTCACCAACTTCGGAAAAGCGAACTGGAAAATCTATGAACAGCTCGTCGAAGAAAAGTTATCCACGACACCTCTTCCCGACCTCCCCGCCGCCCAAGCTGAGCCCCTCTTCCGGAAGATCCTGTTATCTGCAGCCGCCAGCTCAATCCCACGCGGTCGCATCAAGAAGAGAAACGTTGCCTTAACACCAGAAATCCGAGATTGGATGACCAAACGAGACGCTTTACGAGAATCAGACCCATCAAGCCAAGACATCAGCACCCTCAACATGAACATCAGACGAGCCACGGACAGAAACAAAAGGGACATCTGGAGAAACTTCATGGAGACCTTTGATCCCAAACTAGACAGCAAGAAACTGTGGAAAACGATCAAGATGTTGAATGATAAAGGACGTCCCCCACCAAACTGCGCCATCGAATTCGGGAAAGGACCCCTCACACCCTCCTTCGAAATCGCGAACCAGTTCAACAAACGCTTCACACGCCCAGTCGACTACAAAACAAAAAAGGAAAATCGGAAAACCATGGAGAAAGTTCACAACATCCACGCTAAAGATTTTGTCGAGTACTCAGAGGCCGCAGTGAAATCAGCTATTAAGAGGACAAAGAAATCAACAGCCCTCGGACCGGACGGACTCGCTCCAATACTCTTCCATTATCTCGGGAACAGAGGTATAGCCGCCCTCACAAAGCTCATCAACGACTCCCTCAGCTCTGGCAGAATTCCCATGATTTGGAAATCTTCAGTCATTCTCCCACTCCTGAAAGCAGGAAAAGAGGCAACGGATGGACCAGGATACCGACCGATCTCCTTACTCTCACCGATGGCGAAAATCATAGAACGACTTCTGTTGGAAGAACTCAAGCCGTACGTAAGAGTAGCTGAGCACCAGCATGGATTCACCACAGGAAGATCCACCACCTCTGCCCTCCTCACTCTTTCAAAAGACGTAGCTGCAGGTTTTAATGCGAAGAGACCAGCTAAACGTACAGTGATGTTGGCAATCGACATGTCAAAGGCCTTCGACAGCATAGACATAGCGAAACTCATAGATCTCATCCTACAAACCGACGCCCCAAACTTCGCAAAGAAATGGCTAGCATCGTACCTCAGAGGACGAACGAGCCGTACATCCTTTCGCGACGTCCTCTCAAGCTCATCCCTGATCAGAAGCGGAGTCCCTCAAGGCAGCGCACTCTCACCGCTTCTTTTCAATTTATATCTAAGCGATCTTCCGAACAACGATCCAAACATCAAAATCGTCTCTTATGCTGATGATATAACGCTATGGGCGTCAGATCCGAGCATTTCCACTGCCTCGCTACACACACGATCCGGTCTCCCACACATCGAAAAGTTCATCCACGATCGTGGACTATCTATTTCTCCTGCCAAAAGCCAGCTTCTACTCTTCACACCTTACAGCAAAGAGTACAAGACTATCCTAGATGTCTCGATCGGAGGTCAGAGCGTACCCACCGTGAATACCGCCAAAATCCTTGGAGTTACATATGATTCTATGTTCACATTAAGTCATCATGCGAAAGACATAGCAGGCCGAATGTCGCAACGTAACAATGTACTGAAGGCGCTAGCCGGCAGTACATGGGGCAACCAAAAGGAGACACTCCGTCTCACGTACAAAGCCATTTGCCAATCCATATACAGCTACGCAGCTCCAGCCTGGGCCAGCTTTCTCTCCTCCTCAGCACATACCAAAATTCAAAGAGGACAGAACAATGACCTGCGTATCGTAACAGGAAACCATCAAATGGCCAGCGTCGACCACATACATGCTCAAGCTAAAGTTATGAGATCGAAATCGCACCTTCACATGCTATCAGCCCAATACTTGGCAAGGACCTTGAGCCAAACTCACTTCCATCACGGATTATTTCTCCAAGGACCCCCACCACGCAACATGAAAGCTGATCTTTACATCGCATGCAGAAGCACTGTTGAAAGAGCCCTGTCGGAAACAGCAGAGAAGAACAACGGGAAAAGCGTCGCCAACCGAGTCCACACAAACATGGTCTCAGAAGAAAAGGAAACCATCCAAGGTCCAGTCATACTGGGCGGCCGACCACCACCGGACATAAATGAAGAAGAAGTGGACCTCTCGAGAAACGCCCGCTGCACGCTGAGCCAACTTCGCTCAGGCTACAGCAGGTACACCAACCACTACTTACACCGGATCGATGACTCGATACCTGACTACTGCCCAGACTGTCTCAATGGACCTCACGACGTGGCCCATCTCTTCAAATGCGCTAGACGTCCAACAAGACTCACGTTGGAAGATCTATGGATGAAACCAAAAGAAGTAGCCTCATTTCTGAGACTATTGTGAGGGAAAGAAGAAGAGATGTATTTAAAAAATAAAAAAAAAGAGAGGAGAGAGAGAGAGGGAGAGAGCGGCCCTCCATAGCCAACTCTCTTCGACGCGAGACGTTTGCCGGCAACAACAACAACAACAAGTCCACCGGGTGGGATTGAACTACCACAAGGGGAAGCAACTAGTCCACCGGGCGGGATTGAACTACCACAAGGGGAAGCAACTAGTCCACCGGGTGGGATTGAACTACCACAAGGGGAAGCAACTAGTCCACTGGGCGGGATTGAACTACCACAAGGGGAAGCAACTAGTCCACCGGGTGGGATTGAAACTACCACAAGGGGAAGCAACTAGTCCACTTGGTGGGATTGAACTACCACAAGGGGAAGCAACTAGTCCACTGGGTGGGATTCAACTACCACAAGGGGAAGCAACTAGTCCACCGGGCGGGATTGAACTACCACAAGGGGAAGCAACTAGTCCACTGGGTGGGATTGAACTACCACAAGGGGAAGCAACTAGTCCACCGGGCGGGATTGAACTACCACAAGGGGAAGCAACTAGTCCACTGGGTGGGATTGAACTACCACAAGGGGAAGCAACTAGTCCACCGGGTGAGATTGAACTACCACAAGGGGAAGCAACTAGTCCACTTGGTGGGATTGAACTACCACAAGGGGAAGCAACTAGTCCACTTGGTGGGATTGAACTACCACAAGGGGAAGCAACTAGTCCACTGGGTGGGATTGAACTACCATAAGGGGAAGCAACTAGTCCACCGGGCGGGATTGAACTACCACAAGGGGAAGCAACTAGTCCACTGGGTGGGATTGAACTACCACAAGGGGAAGCAACTAGTCCACCGGGTGGGATTGAACTACCACAAGGGGAAGCAACTAGTCCACTTGGTGGGATTGAACTACGACAAGGGGAAGCAACTAGTCCACTTGGTGGGATTGAACTACCACAAGGGGAAGCAACTAGTCCACTGGGTGGGATTGAACTACCACAAGCGGAAGCAACTATTCCACCGGGTGTGATTGAACTACCACAAGGGGAAGCAACTAGTCCACTGGGTGGGATTGAACTACCACAAGGGGAAGCAACTAGTCCACCGGGTGGGATTGAACTACCACAAGGGGAAGCAACTAGTCCACTTGGTGGGATTGAACTACCACAAGGGGAAGCAACTAGTCCACTTGGTGGGATTTAACTACCACAAGGGGAAGCAACTAGTCCACTGGGTGGGATTGAACTACCACAAGGGGAAGCAACTAGTCCACTGGGTGGGATTGAACTACCACAAGGGGAAGCAACTAGTCCACTGGGTGGGATTGAACTACCACAAGGGGAAGCAACTAGTCCACCGGGCGGGATTGAACTACCACAAGGGAAGCAACTAGTCCACTGGGTGGGATTGAACTACCACAAGGGGAAGCAACTAGTCCACCGGGCGGGATTGAACTACCACAAGGGGAAGCAACTAGTCCACTGGGTGGGATTGAACTACCACAAGGGGAAGCAACTAGTCCACCGGGTGAGATTGAACTACCACAAGGGGAAGCAACTAGTCCACTTGGTGGGATTGAACTACCACAAGGGGAAGCAACTAGTCCACTTGGTGGGATTGAACTACCACAAGGGGAAGCAACTAGTCCACTGGGTGGGATTGAACTACCACAAGGGGAAGCAACTAGTCCACCGGGCGGGATTGAACTACCACAAGGGGAAGCAACTAGTCCACTGGGTGGGATTGAACTACCACAAGGGGAAGCAACTAGTCCACCGGGTGGGATTGAACTACCACAAGGGGAAGCAACTAGTCCACTTGGTGGGATTGAACTACCACAAGGGGAAGCAACTAGTCCACTTGGTGGGATTGAACTACCACAAGGGGAAGCAACTAGTCCACTGGGTGGGATTGAACTACCACAAGGGGAAGCAACTAGTCCACCGGGTGGGATTGAACTACCACAAGGGGAAGCAACTAGTCCACTTGGTGGGATTGAACTATCACAAGGGGAAGCAACTAGTCCACTTGGTGGGATTTAACTACCACAAGGGGAAGCAACTAGTCCACTGGGTGGGATTGAACTACCACAAGGGGAAGCAACTAGTCCACCGGGCGGGATTGAACTACCACAAGGGGAAGCAACTAGTCCACTGGGTGGGATTGAACTACCACAAGGGGAAGCAACTAGTCCACTTGGTGGGATTGAACTACCACAAGGGGAAGCAACTAGTCCACTGGGTGGGATTGAACTACCACAAGGGGAAGCAACTAGTCCACTGGGTGGGATTGAACTACCACAAGGGGAAGCAACTAGTCCACCGGGCGGGATTGAACCCAGTCAAAGTTATTTACACATTGAACAAAATGTTCTAAGAGAAATGATCTAAAGTTTGTTTCCCAAATGGGGAAGGGATACAAATCTTTTCATCGAAAACATCACTTTGTTAAACTTTTGTTATCACTCTGTTAAAGTTAGGAAAAGAATTGCAGGAAGCCGAGATGAAGTAAATGCTCATTCATGTGAGTCTCCAAGTGAGATATCAACTTATTCATGAAGAAGTAAAACCAAAAAACTTTAATCAAAGAAAAAAACTGGTTTTTCATTAAAATACTAGAAGACATGTTTCATAGTCTTATGAAGGTGATTGATTATATATCGAGTTGTCCAAAAAGTCTACTACAATAGACTTCTCTACACGGAACGGGTGCTCAAGACAGGAGCGATAAAAGAGAAAAGAGTAAAGAGAGAGAGAGGAAATGATAGAAAGAGAAAAAGAAGATAAAAGAGAAAAGAGTAAAGAGAGAGAGAGGAAATGATAGAAAGAGAAAAAGAAGAAAAAAGAGAAAAGAGTAAAGAGAGAGAGAGGAAATGATAGAAAGAGAAAAAGAAGATAAAAGAGAAAAGAGTAAAGAGAGAGAGAGGAAATGATAGAAAGAGAAAAAGAAGATAAAAGAGAAAAGAGTAAAGAGAGAGAGAGGAAATGATAGAAAGAGAAAAAGAAGAAAAAATTAACAGGAACAAGGAATAGAGTATTCTAAACAACAAGAAAGAGAAAGTGATCAAGAGAGAGAGAATGATGAGTAGAAGGATCAAGACATTAAGAGAGAGAATGAGAGAGAGAGACAGTGTAAAAAGGAAGAAAGAGATAGAGAGAGAGAATGATGAGTAGAAGGATCAAGACATTAAGAGAGAGAATGAGAGAGAGAGACAGTGTAAAAAGGAAGAAAGAGATAGAAAGAGAGAGAATGATGAGTAGAAGGATCAAGACATTAAGAGAGAGAATGAGAGAGAGAGACAGTGTAAAAAGGAAGAAAGAGATAGAGAGAGAGAATGATGAGTAGAAGGATCAAGACATTAAGAGAGAGAATGAGAGAGAGAGACAGTGTAAAAAGGAAGAAAGAGATAGAGAGAGAGAATGATGAGTAGAAGGATCAAGACATTAAGAGAGAGAATGAGAGAGAGAGACAGTGTAAAAAGGAAGAAAGAGATAGAAAGAGAGAGATGAGGAAATCGAGAAGTTATACGAGTGTGAGTGGGAAATTAAAACCCGCCAGTAAACAGAACGAATATTAGAATTGTGTAGGAGAGAAAAGGTGAGCTAAATTGGAGAATGACCATTCTCCTACGTGGGAAGTATGAGAGAATCGGGGCTGAGCCGTGGTGAGAGAGGATGATCTGTAGACGGTTGAGATGACCTCGCTCCCTATCTTTGTTCACGCGCTAGAGAAGAAATTTGGCTCACTTCTGTATTTATATTCCTTCTTCCTAAACATCCTTCTCTGTGTTCAATCCTTCAACGCCTTTTTCTCCATAGTCTTCCATACTACTGTTTCTTTTTCTTTTTTTTTCTTTCTGCCTCTCTATTTTTTATCTCTTTCAGTCTTTTCATTCTTCCTCTCTCTCATTATTTTCGTTATGATTTCTTTCTCTCCTTCACGTCTCTTTCTGCTTTCAACGTTAAGTGGACTTCCTTATTGAGTTCGAACTCCCTTTTAATCTCGAATCATTTTCGTCTTTTGTTCTAAAAGTTTGCCATACAATGAAAGCTTCGAATTTCCCATCGATTCTCTTTTCTAATTTTTCTAACACAAGTTTTTGTTATTTATAATGCCTTCTATCACTGATATTTTATAAATCTTTTGTTAAAAAATTCAACAATTTAACCACACATAAACTTTTTTGAATCATTCATGTGACACTTAAAAGAAGAGTAAGGTTTGTTTAATAACTTTTACTTATTTTGTTGCTTAAAGATAACTCTAGTGAACTGTCTTCGTGTAATAATTCGATAAGTACATAGAAGTAAAGCGAGCCGAGATATGTGATTTGCGACTCGTCTCAAGTCGAGAATCAGTTAGATTATCTCTTTCCCTGGTCAGGTTTCAATATTTTGTCAGAGGGTCTGCATCCTGATTGATCCTGTCCATATATCGGCCAGTCTGTGCTCAACTTTCTCTTTGACTGCACACGACAGTGCATGTACTTGCACTAAGTAGAAGTACAAACAAGGAAGAAGGTGGGGAAATGAGAGAGAGAGAGAGAAAAGAGGAAGAAAGAGATGGATAAAGAGGTAGAGAGAGTAAGAGATAGGGAAGAGAGGAGAGATAGAAAGAAAGAAAGAAAGAAAGAAAGAGAGAGAGAGAGAGAGAGAGAGAGAGAGAGAGAGAGAGAGAGAGAGAGAGAGAGAGAGAGAGAGAGAGAGAGAGATAGGAACATAAAATCATGATAAGGGAGAATGAATGAGGAGAAAAATAAAAAGAAAGAGTGAGAGAGGCTAGAAAAACTCCATGATTCCATGTATGCTTCTCGATTTCTCTAGGCGGCTCCACTCTCTAAAGCATATTCTCTTCTCGGTTCTTTCTTGAATTCTCTCCCAGTTATACACGATCCCTTCTATCTCTTACTCCCTTTTTAATCTACTTCTCTACATATTCCACGGTCTCTCTATACTTCTGTTAACCGCCCTTCTCCAACTTCGTCTTCTTCTATTCATCACCAAACGAAAACGAATCAAGTTCGCCATCACATTCACCTTTCGATTTTCTTTTCCACTACAGTCTCTCATGAGGTTTCGTCCACACTTTCAGAGATTCCCTGTTAGTTATCTCTTTCCCATATCTCTCTTTCTCTCTATCTTTCTCTCTTTCTTTCTATTTTTCTCTCTATCTTTCTCTCTTTTTCTCTATATTTCTCTCTTTTTTCCTCTCTCTGTCTCTCTCCGTCTCTCTTTATCTTTTTTCTTACTCGCCTTTCTCTTTCCTTACTTGTGCTGTTGTTTTCATAAAGATTTTTTCCCTTCCTATTTTTTCTGAGTCTGACTTTAGTTTTAGATTCGTTTAGTAAGTTGATCCGAATAATTGTTTAACAAGCTCAATTTTCTATCATGGTAAGTCTTTGCTTAGTTCACCTTTCCGTTCGAATTCGCATCAAACTTTATTCTTTATTTCACTTATTCACGCAATTATCTCGTGTTTCTCATCCTTCCTCTTAGCAGACTTCTCGCTTTTCTTTTATGCTCTTCTCTGACAATTTCAAAACTTCGATTTCCTAAGTTTTCTACTTTAAACTTCATACGATGAAGAGACATTATTGAGTTTTAAAGTTTCTGTCTCCTAATTCCTCTCTGGTCAATCACGGTCACTGAATATGCCAAGTTTCTAACAAACAAAAGGGGCGTTTGCGTAAATTATTTGGAGGAGGAACTAGTGAGCCATTTCAGGTATTATTAGTTTTGGTTGCATTGAAATGTTCTGATTTTATTAGTTACTGATTTCTATTTTCATAAACTTTTTTCCAATGCCTTTTTTACAGATTAGTTTCAAAGGGAGTGGAGTGGAGCTATAGTATTTTTTTGTGAGAACATTGGCCATAGTAGTGAAAACATGAAAGGGTGAGGCCAGCTTTCGTATATAGCATGAGGAATCTAAGTCTTGCTCAGACCAGGCCAGCTTTCGTATATAGCATGAGGAATCTAAGTATTGCTTAGACCAGGCCAGCTTTCGTATATAGCATAAGGAATCTAAGTCTTGCTCAGACCAGGCCAGCTTTCGTATATAGCATGAGGAATCTAAGTCTTGCTCAGACCAGGCCAGCTTTCGTATATAGCATGAGGAATCTAAGTCTTGCTTAGACCAGGCCAGCTTTCGTATATAGCATGAGGAATCTAAGTCTTGCTCAGACCAGGCCAGCTTTCGTATATAGCATGAGGAATCTAAGTCTTGCTCAGACCAGGCCAGCTGTCGTATATAGCATGAGGAATCTAAGTCTTGCTCAGAACAGGCCAGCTGTTGTATATAGCATGAGGAATCTGAGTCTTGCTCAGACCAGGCCAGCTTTCGTATATAGCATGAAGAATCTAAGTCTTGCTCAGACCAGGCCAGCTTTCGTATATAGCATAAAGAATCTAAGTCTTGCTCAGACCAGCTTCTAGCACGATCTTTTCAAAACACAGGAAAAAACCATGAGTTACTTTAATTGAGCTCACCGATTGTATTGAATAACAGTGACCGTTTACACTCCTTTTGAAAACTAATTGACAGTAATATAGATTGATTATGTTAAGTTTTTTTTGTTACATATATGTAGTACTCAAACTATGAATAAGACTGACATCGATAGATTCAAATTCGTGTTCAGTTTTGACGAAAAACAAAAAAAATAACTTTGAGAAGAAGTTTGAAAAACTATTTTTTTGACAGAATTAAAAAAAAACTTATTTTTAGTGGAGCTTCTACCTGTTTTGATTCAATAAACTAAGTTCTTGTTTTGATCTACATATTTATGCATATGAAACACAGAAGCGATCAACTTACTGTAGGGAGGAATGAGAAGAAAAAAAATTATGGATTATGTTTTTTTGCAATGCTTTCAAGACCTTTAAAATTTTCGTTTTTTTCTATTTAATATAGTACACATTTAGCATACCTTTGAACGCTCTTCATCTCTTCACTATTTCTCTGTCCTCTCACTTTGCTTCTTTGTCACTTTTTCTCTCTCACTCTTTCCCTCTCTTGCTCTTTCCATCACTCTTCTCATTTCGGAATGTTTCTCTTTTTTCTTACTAATTCTTTATTGCAGACTTGGTTAATTTTTTTCCGGACGACCTTTTTTTTTGCAAGAACACCAAAAATTCGATTTATAACAATATCAAAAAACTCCGTTTTTTAATACTTGATATAGTCTCAAGGTGAAAAGACATCAAAAGTTGGCACACCCATTTCGTAGGGTGTTGTGATCATCAATCATACTCTATGTATTGCAAGATGAAGCAATTCCTGTCTTCTTTTGCATTTTAATAACTTCACCCATGTAATTCTCTCCGCTCACTCCCAATCTATTTCTTCATTACTTTCTCTCCGCTCTCTTTTCCGTCCTCACTCTTCACTGTGTCATTCATTTTCTCTAATCTAACTCTCATTCTCTTCACCTTCTGCATGTTGCTGACACGTTTCTTCCAAGAAAGAATATGATTTGGCCCTGTGCCATTCAATTTACACTTTCTCCGCAAGCTCCCTGGAGAAAGTATTGCAATTCTTCTTTCTAATAAGGCTATCACAAACTCTCCTTTTCGCTTTCTTTCCATCCGCGCAGTTATGCATTCCTACTAGATCTTCCCATTATGATTTTCAAGCGTTTCTCTCTTCTTCCTTTTTCTAATGTTTCGCACCTTCTCTCTTCTTCTCCACTCATCATAATCACAAACACTCTTTCTTCCCCTTTATACCTCTAATTTTTTCTCTTTCTCTAAATCTGTCCGTTCTCTCGTTATCTCTCTTATCGCAACTTTTCTCACACGCTATTTTTCTCTTACTAGACGAGTCTCTGTTTCACATTATTAACGGTATCACTGTCTATAACATAATTATTTCATTCGATTCCCTATTTCAAATTGTTTAAAGATTTCGCTTATATTATGTTTCATATCTTATTTATTTCGGCTGTTCTGGATGATTTTCTTTTCATTGTTATCAAATGATTTAGAGTCAAAGCAAAAAGAGAAAAAAATGAATTTAAAGGACTATAGTGAACAACTAAGACTGCAGAAGAAACAGAAAAGTTTAAAAATGAGGAAATGAGTCTGGAGAAAGCCGTAAAATTCAAAAAAGGTAAAGTTTTAAAAAAAATTGTTAAAAAGATCAAGCTTAGAGTTATGACAGGGACCATGAACCTCAACTTCCCTTTTTAGAGAAAAATGAGTAAATGTAAGCAAACAAAAATCTATTTTTTCTTTAACTTTTTGATCAAATATACGTTTTTCACGGAAAAATAAATTTTTTAAGTCCTTAAAACATTATCGACTTAAATGTTTGAGAATGAAGGAAAATAATAACTGTGGCTTAGCATTGCAATGCATTGAAAAATCTTGGTAGACCGCTCCTCAATATAACCACACTATTCGGGAAAGATGACGTCATATTTAATTCTACCAAGAAAGATCACGTCATCTTTAATTCTACCAAGAAAGATCACGTCATCTTTAATTCTACCAAGAAAGATCACGGGATAAGAGAAGTGGAGTTTTCTAATCTGGTTGAAAAAGCACGAGTGAAGCAATAACTGTGAATTTGAATCACTGAAAGCGAACATTTCTTCCGTTTCGGAAATTTAAAGTAACAGAAAGTCGCAAATGAGTTTGATTTTGTAATCTCTTCCTATGTCTCTTTTCACCTCTTTGTCTCTCTTTTTCTCAAACGAGTCTTATGGAGCGTTAGAATTAAACTTTTCACTTTAATTTCTGCAAAGTAATCCCGTTAAACGCTCTAGGCCGCATCCCGGCCGCATCCCGTTGAGCGTTTAACGGGATCACTTTGCAGAGATTACTTTGCCAAGTGAAAAGTTGAAGTCTAACGCTCCATTACTCGTTTGTTGTTACTGTAATATTTTAAGCAAATTTATTTCAATCTTTATTCCAGTTGTAATGGTTCAGACATACAACGGATGGTGAGAGATTACAAAAAATCATTGAGTTAGCTAAATATGTTGCTCTTTAAGAGATTCAAACTGATATGTGTATACCATATAAGACGATGCTGGGAATAATTTTCGCCAAAATGCTCAAAATGTTGTTCCTCAGCCAAAAACTTTATTTTGCCAAGAATTCGAGTATGCGAACTTGGGAGAAGGAAACTCCGATATTAGTCTTTTTTAGCTGCCAAAATAGGGACGAAGAATCGGCCACTATTTCGCAGTGCAAAATGATGAATGACTCTGCGGCCAAGTTTTGTTCCTGCCAATTTTGTTTTTCCTTTGTGACATGTTTTGGCACTGCCAAACTAGGCTCTTTTTCTGAACACTTTTTGTCCGTTGAATACAGCTCTGCAACGACCACATATTAACCACTTCTAGCGACGTACCCCAACCGAGTTTAGTAAACTCGGTTGGGGTACGTCGCTAGAAATGGTTGGTCTGTGGGCGTTATAGCTGCTGTTATTGCATCTCAGCCTTTTGGATGAGATCAAAGTCTAGTATTGGCACTCCCCAAAGAGTTGCTGAGAGCGATCCTCCATCATCCCAGAAATGAGGCTAAGGGGTTGCAGGGTCTACAAAAAAAGCCCGATTGTGGCAGTGACAAAACAAGGACAAAAAAACCCGATTATGGCAGTGACAAAACAAGGACAAAAAAAACCATATTTTGGCAGTGGCAAAACAAGGACAAACAAAAACCCGATTTTGGCAGTGACAAAACAAGGACAAACAAAAACCGGAATCTGGCAGTGACAAAACGAGTACAAAGTAGAAAGCTTGTTATTTGACGGTTTTTCTTGGCAGGCCTGTCAAAACGCATGTTATTTGCTGCCATTTATCACGGCGCATTTTTCCGTTTCTTGCCATGGAAAAGCTTGGTTTTTCAAGGGAAATCTGCCCGAGGAACAACATTTCGAGCATTTTGGCGAAAATTATTCCCAGCATCGTCTTATATGTATTTCCTTCAGTTCTATTCTTTATTCGGCTCTTTTCATAAGAAATAGTTTTTATTCTGCTCTTTTTCATAAGAAAAATTCCCTTATTCCTGTTTCTAAATTGGAAGTTGAATGAACAAACGATCTATCTACATGTATAAAAAAAAACTCTTAATGCCATTCACAGAGATTTTAACTTGATTTTGTGCTCTACCGCACCAATTAAAACTCTGTGAAAATAATTTAACTTTGCTTATTTATTTACAAAAAACCGCGCCCTGAAGAAAATCAACTTAGAAGAAATGTTCATCCATTAATTTCTGTTATCCGTCGATGGAAAAATAAGAGTTTTTCTTGTCCATTAGATAATCTTCTATGATGTTCTTAGCTGTTCAAGAAGGTCGTTTGAATTGTTCTAACCCCCCCCCATCTGTCTCTCTTAAGAAAGTTCTTGTTTCAGAAAAAAACTAACAAGTTGCGAACAACAAAAACTAAACTAAAAGTGGAAGAAGGAAGAAGTTAAAAAAAACACACTGGCTTCAAAAAAAAAACAACCTCAACTAGCTGGCGTGGTCCCTGCTCTGCAAGAGACTGCCAATGGACGTGGGCAAGCAACGGGAGCGGCTGCTAACAAACGTCGCTTTTTTGCCAGGTTAATTGGTGAACTTTATTGATTCTGTTTCGCCCAATTGACTTACACAGTGAACCAGCGATTGATTTCATCCGTTGACTCCAAAAAATCTCAGTCCTCTGAGCTACACACACATAAATTGATTCAACTTTTACACGGACGAAAACTAGTCTACAGGCGGGATTGAACACATCCAGCTCTCTACATATTATATTTGACCGGCTACGGGAGCATGTTGCCAGTTTCATCACTGAGGCTTGTGGTATACACACATACAATGAATTTGTGGTGTTGTGGTATACACACATACAATGAATCTTGGCCTGGAAAAAGAAAAGAGAAATTTTTGACGTTTGAAGGGAGCCGCGATGTGTGGGGAGGACCCATTCTCGTGATTCAGCCTCCCACCGCTCTTTCCGCGGCTGGCTCAAGTGAGTCTCATGAAACTCTTTTTTTATAGCTAAACCTGAAAAGTGTGCCTGAAAGCTTGATGAGAATACTTAAATATATATACTAGCACCATTGGCAAATTAAAAAAAAATCATATGCTGACTGAGAGAGTAGATCATAAATGGGCGTTGCACTGAAAAATCTTAGTGGAAGGCTTTGCGTTTTAATATTTTTTAGGAAGGTTAGCGGAAGCGTTGTGTGAGCGAAAGAAAAGAAAGCTATCAGCCTAGCAAAATACAGATTGAATGAAGAATAGAATTAGATGAAGAAGAATGATAGTTATCGCATTTTCGATTCGATCCAGTCTAGTTATAGGCATTGCGGCCTCAACTCTTTCCGTAGCAACAGGCAGCAATGGACACCATGACGCCAGAGGAATCATCACCTCAAGTCAGTCTCGAAAGTAACAGTTCCACAGCCCCGTGCACACACAAAAAAAGGATGAGTTTGGGAAAGTATGCTAAAAAGGCAAACATGTGATTAATGAATAGTAACAATTTGAAAGTATTCCTGCGCGTAAGTATGAAAGTATGCTAGAAAGGGCATACAATCAATGAATGAATGGGATACTTTGGAAAGTATGCCTTGGTTGTTGTTGTTGTTGCCGGCAAGCATCCCGCATCGAAGACTTGGTTATGAACACTCTCTTTAATGAGAGAAGTTCTCGT
Source organism: Allodiplogaster pararmata (assembly GCA_964056735.1). Lineage (NCBI taxonomy): Eukaryota > Metazoa > Nematoda > Chromadorea > Rhabditida > Diplogasteridae > Allodiplogaster > Allodiplogaster pararmata. The sequence continues at coordinate 4,319,934 of OZ057407.1, forward strand.
GTTCTTCGGACAAGATACGTCCGGAGAAGGGGTTTTGATGTCCTTTGCAGTCCTGAGACTGTCATGCTGCACCTTGTGAAGGCGGACATCGTTGTAGCAACCTGTTCATGCAATAGGCCTTGTGAGTGGGTGGTCAAGCCGGCCTAGCATCGTTTTTGGTGGGAGTAGAGACGTCTCGCCTGTCGTTGACCGTAGATAGGCAAGAGGCTATTTGACTGGCGCCTCGACTCGCCATTGAAAAGTATAGCGGAGTTTCGGCTGATGTTTTGTCCGGTGGCATGCCCAGGCCGGTCCGGCATCGCCCTCCTTTGACGAGCTATACTACCCAGTTTTGGTCCGCGGCGGGATTTCTCCCGCTACCTCCCAGCACGAATTCTTCGTAGGGAGGCGTCCCTCTATCCGCCACCTGAGGTCGCGCTCGATTCTGGACTGGATGATCCGGCTCCATCCGTGACAGGCTCTTAAGGCTGTAGAGTCACGAATGGCCACTGTTGCCAGTGTGTTTCGAGTGTATGCCTTGGTGGCTCTCTTCCTTTTCTTGGCACTTATCCAATCTGCAAACCCGGTTGACTTAGGTTGCTCTATATACAATTATTATCTCGATTACTCCATAGGGGAAAAGCACACATACAAATCGTACCGTGTGAATCATTTAACCGAGCCATTCTGGAAGAATGGCATCGGGAAAAAATAAGACGCGGCAGAAGATGTGATTGAAGGCTCGATAACTTATTCCGACCTGGTCTCGCTAATCGGCTACCTGTCTTCCATCCCTCCCGCTGACGCCCTCACCAAGGGGTTCACCGTCCTCATCGATGGACGGGCCGCTCCTCCGAAGGCCATTCGATCCGCGCTGCGAGCTTGCCAGGTTGCTCTCCTTACGCACGCCAGTGCCAATCCGCACAATCCGTGTTCCGTGAACAGATCGAAACGCTAGCTAGTCTTCAGTTGCCCTTTCTTGTTCAAAATATCATCATTGTCATTGTTTCAGAACAATTTGTTTTTTATTTGTCGTTAGAGTAGATGTTCTCACTTTAGGTTCCGATTTGAATCGGAGATTGACTGATCATGAACTTAGTAGGAAACCCTTTTTTCGGGTTGGTAGTAAAATATAGCAGTATATTTTAACATCTACTAGTTAATTATATCAGTATATTTGCACAAATACAGTGTATTCATCAACGTTATGAAACCAATTACTGTATATCTTTTCATAGATTATACCTTTGAAGAGAGAAAAAACAGCGATAGCATCTTCCGACTGTTTTTATCTGGAGAAACACTTGCAGTGAATCTGGTAAAGTTTGCAGCAAGCCCTCTACAAAAAAGTTCGTCAAGCAATTATTGTACAGCCGGAGAAGTTCATCGACCAACAGAAAATAAACCTTGAGCTTCTTCGGGAGGCTTTTAGTTTCAAGGTTGGCATTTTAAACGAAGGGTAATGAAGCTGATATTTGTATAGCAACAGGCCAACCCATCTCAACAATTTTTATGAATACTTTGAAATGTATAAACCGAGCAGCATTGAAAGCTATTTTCACAAATTTAAAACGGGGGGGGGGTAAAGGCCTTTTTTTAATTTGAGGGGGGGTAAATGCCTTTTTGGGGGGAAAAAGTGTAAAGGCCTTTTTTTTACAATTTGTGTCTTTTTCAAAAAAAATTGGGTAAAAAAGCAAAATGATTAGGAGGTGTTTATTTTTATTTCTTCTTGTTGAGACTCCCTGCATGTCTGTTCACAAACTCAGCAAACTCGTTCACATAACACAACTGCCGGAGCTTTTCGGAGGAACTTTCAGCTATGATGTTCAGGAATGGATTGTTGTCAGAGAGGTTTGAGCTTTCGAATGCTATTTAGTCTCAATTTCAATTTTTTTCAAAGTTGATTGTTTGCAGCGTTTTGAAAAGCTGCGAGCGCAATTACTAGCTGGAATAGTGGCTGTCAAGAACGATGGTGGACCGCTCAATGAGGTGCAAGCGAAATTGCTAAAACAAAGTGAGATCCCCGTTTTCTTTTAGTTTTCTATTCTTTTTTTGCACAATTACAATTTTGAATGACTTTTATTGAGGATTGAACATGGAATCGTCTCTTTTGATGCTTTCAGTTTATTTGTGTACATGATTACGGAATGAATTTGGAAAAAAATTGTCTATTCTTGCTAAAAACGAGCTCAAAACCACTACGAAATTTGCAAGGCTGAAAGGCTTGCTGCTCAGAATCGCCATACGCAAAACCAGAACAGCAAGCACTTCAGTCCTTGAAAATTTTTGCATCACTCCTATCTGGAATTCATCCTTATAGTTTAAACAGATGAAGAAAAGCCATGAAGAGACGGACTCATACATATGAGATATCAGAAGGGTCCATCTCAATTGTGACCAAGCACTCGCTCGTGTGCACTTATGGCGATTTCATGACCCCATTGAGACTCAAAAAAATTTTTATCAAAAAATCCTAGGTGTTCTAGAGTCCTTTCTGCAGGTGAGTCATTCGCGAATGAACTTGCTACGAGCAGTGCAAGTGAGGAGAACCTTGCTATGGCATTGCAGTTACGGGTGCTCGTTCAACAGACAAAAGTGAGCTTTGGTTTTCTCCTAAATTCTCGGTTCGAAAACCAAGCCTAAAATTTGGTGCTAGTGTTTTCTCATACTTCAACGCAATCATGATTTCGAATGGGTATTAACCGAAAAGCGTGATGGACGTCAGCGATGAGCCCTTTTTTATTACTTTTTTCTTCCTCTTTTTTTTTCGTTTAATACGGTTTCGTTCCTCATCCTTACGGTCTCGTTAACGTAAACTTGACCTAAGCCTGAGCGAAAAATTTTTTTTTTAAATACTTGAAAGAAATTTTTTTTATAAAACTCGTCCCGACGTCCATCACGCGTTTTCTGGATTCACGATTTTCGGCAATTGCCTTTTAAAAAGGAAAAGGAAGTAATGTCTGAACAAAGGCTTACTGATTTGATTCCTTACTGATTTTTGTATTCATTTGTTTATATTCCTTTTTTGTTTCTGTTTTTCCTTTCTTGCTATCTTTTTCTTTCCCTCTTCTTCTTTTGTTGTTAATAATCGTCTTCGACGACGTACCAACTCCGAGCTTTTCTCTTATGAACAATTTCGTCGCCGTACGACATCAAGCTTATTTCAATTCCAAAATGCTAGAATTATGAGAATTTTTGAAAAAGATAAATTTCTGCTATCATAGTACTTAACATTTCCCATTTGATTCGCTGTTAATTGTAATCACGTATCCATCAGACATTTTACTGGCACCTGGGATGCGAGAACAAATTATAAATTTTAAGCCTGAAATCTCGAAATCTTTTTCGAAAATTGGACTCCAATGCGTAAATGGTATAAATGTGATGTTAAAATGAAATTACTCCTCTCGGAAAGTTGCTCATATTCTATTGAAGTATTATTTATTTGATTTCAGGATATCCTGAAGCAGCCGCAAGTTGAGGCCGCTTCCGCAATCAAAGCGAGACAAGACGCGGAAAGAGTCAGGATTTCGTTCAACTATATGTACACTTTTTCATTTGTTTTTTTATTCCGCGAACACATGATACCTAAAACAATAATTTTTTCGGATATACATATCTTTCTTATAGCGGTGTATGTGCATATGATAGAACGGTAACTTGATTGTAAAAAACGGGGAAATACTTGTTCTTCCTATTCTGAAGTCTTTCAAAGGCTTATTATAACATATAAAATTAGCATGAACAAGGTTTTAGAAAATTTGGTCAAATATGAAAAAAACATGGAGTGAGTTGGAAAAAAATGGAGTTAGCAAGAACGAAAAAAAAAGCTGAAGAGGGGAACAAAAATGATAGGAAGAGTAACAGTTTCCGTTTAGCTCCGTATCCATTGTTTTCTCTTATTAGTTTTTTTTAATTTGAAACTAGTGAAAATCTGCCATATGCACTTTTAGCAAATTTTATATGGACCAATTTTGCTAGCAGTACAGAAGATTTTATCGGACACTGATTAGCTGCTTCACTGTTTGCTGGCTCATTAGTTAATACTAGTAGAGTTCATGTTCCAGCAGCGATTGGTGGAAGAGCACAGTGCGGGTGTGAATGGCGTGCTGGACTGGCTGGAAGTACTCTATTGATTAATTATCAGTTTTGAATCGATCTGAATTGTTATTATTTATTCTTTATATAGCTTACTCCAGACTTTAAAAAAGTGGACAAATCAAATCGAGCTAAAATGCGATCAAAATTACCACAGAACAAAGTGTTTTCCAAAAAAGTAAAAATTCCAGTTTTTAGTTGTTTTTAGCTGCAATTTTCGGAATCTTACTCTGTAATATGATCTCGTCTCAAGTTTGGTGTTAAAGTTCAAGAGTCCTAGGTGTTAAATATTATACTTGAGGGTCCGGGTGAGCGGTGGCTGTTGACTCTGCACGAGATTGGCGAGAGCAGGGACGAGGCCAGGCAACTCGCCAAGGAACACGTCCAGTTGAAACAGAGAGCTCAGGTTTCTTTCTCTGAAATACTATTTTTCTTTACTAACCCGAGTAAACTGGGACACTCACAAAGAAATGAGAACGAAAGACAATGGTCACTCGTAACAGCCATACAATCAATCATGAGGAAAGTTTTTTTTATTTTCTCTGAGGAACTCATCCATGTCTTTCAATTTCATCCTTACCTGAGTTTTCGCGTGAAAAATTGAAAAGAATGGGCGTAAGTATATAATTATAAGCTTCATGAAGAATAAAAAACTCTGAAAACGAAAAGAATTGAAACACTTAGATTTCGATTGGTAAAATAATAGTGAGAAATTACGCGAACTCTGAGTATCGGGGAATGAACTAGATGATAAAAAGTATTTGCAGGAACTTGTGAAGCAATCGGCGGAACTGGAAGAACTCGCGAATCGCCTCACAATCGTCATTCCGCTGCATGCTCACATACTCGATAAAGTGAGTTCTATTAGAAGGACTTGACTAGATTTAAACTTTATTTTCGATCCCTAAAAGGGTGTAGATGAAGGCGATGAGGAGAGCAATGAACCTAGGAATGAACTAAGGAGATTCACTAGGAACTAGGAATGAACTAAGGAGATTCACTAGGAACTAGGAATGAACTAAGGAGATTCACTAGGAACTAGGAATGAACTAAGGAGATTCACTAGGAACTAGGAATGAACTAAGGAGATTCACTAGGAACTAGGAATGAACTGAGGAGATTCACTAGGAACTAGGAATCAACTAAGGAGATTCACTAGGAACTAGGAATGAACTAAGGAGATTCACTAGGAACTAGGATACAAAAACTTGAAGTTTGACAACCAAGTGATATTGCTCAAATACATTAATCCTTTTAAAGAAATAAGTAAGATTTCTGGTATATTACAATTTATACCCTTGCTTTTTGGGGTATCTCTAACCTACATGCTCGAATTACATGATTCTCCTTTATCGTTCGAAGCGCTTATTACTCTTAAACTTTATGATCCATTTGCAGTCTCGGTCGCAACTTCGGACTATGGTTACTCACTTCATGGCGAGAGTTGAGAGGGGTAAACTCATGGCTGAGAGATCGGAGCATTTCCATCACTTGATGAGCCAGGTTGTGCTCCTTTATTTATTGTCCTTTGTTCATTGAGTTTTTACTTTTTTGTTTTTCAAACTAAGTTTTCGATAGATAACGATAATAAAAACTGATCAAAGCGATCTTTCCTTATTTCAGCAGCTTTTTTCAGATAAACATTAAGCTTCACTAACTAGCACATGCCCACTTTTTTCGCGAATGAGAACTTTCGAGCAAGAAAAAACTCAATTTCCTAGTGCATGTATGTATCAAAATTCTATTAGTTCTTTACGTTTTTTTTGAAAATTTACTTTTTCCTTCTCTTACAGCACTCGAAAAAAAACGGAATTTTCAGAATGTTTCGGAAGAGAGCTTCCTTCTCAGCAGCTTTTTCAATTTATACAGATATTTACCTTTGGCCATGGAATTCAAACTTTAAATTTCTATTTCTTACACGGAAGAATAACTTGTAAGGTTTTCACTGGAATGAAACACAATGAAGGTTATGAGGAATAAGACAGAGGTGTGTGTTGAATTCTGAGGACCCACAGATCGATAGAACATAATTTGGTAAGTCGATAACTGTATTTATATTCATAGTTGAATGCCATCCAGTGTTCCATTTATTTCTATTGTACTTATTCTTTTTATCATAAACTTATTTTGTTGCCTTCAGTTCTCTCGGCACGCGGATGTTCTTCTGGACGGGCTGTGCACAGAAGGAAGGATTTCGGACCTCCCTGCCGCCGAGTCGCAAAAGACCAGCCTGGAAAGCTCCGTTGAACAACTGCGTCAGTCATTTGAGAGACAGTAGACCTTGGCAACCAAATTTTTTGAGCTCATGAAAGCAAGCTCAGGAAGACTATCGAAGGTACAACAAAAGTTGATCGTCCAATTTCGAACAGAACATTATTAAGAGCTTCAGTTATTACATCTAAAATGAGCCCTGTCATGTGTGCCTTTCACAAAAAAGGAAGAATTGCTCAAGTTAATAAATTATAATTTATCATTTATGATGAAATTCTAAAAAAAAAATTTAAAAAAAATTTTCTGAACATTTGAGATAAGTAGACAGATAAAAGACATATATTTAGTCGACAATCGATAACAAAGCTTAATCAAAAAATGTACATATAATTATACAAACATCAGAAACGTATGTTTACATTTACAGAGAAAGCTTATGAAGAGCTTGTAAGCACTGGAAAAGTTTTTCTGGAGGACTTGGCTGCTAATGAGGTTCGGTTTTCGGGCCTTTTTAGTATTCTATGTTTGAATCTGTGAATTTATTCATATCGATTTTATCTGTTACCGAAATCTGACGCCAAAGACATATTGTTGACTTCTTTAATCATACAAAGCCATATGGTAGCATAAATACGCAATAGCAAACATCTCAGTTTAACTTTTAATCTTTTTCTAGTCCCTTAAGACCTGAAACCTTCTTCAGATCAATCCCCTCGGTCCGCCTCCCTCCCGCGACTACTCCGTTGGCTGCACACACATTCGACAGCTGCTTGCACAAGCAAATGAGCGGAAAAGGCGGTAAGCAATACCAGTGGTTACTGTATGCTGAATTACTGTGTAACTTAAAACTGTTTGCCGGGTTACTTTTAGCAATATTACTGTTAATAAAACCGGGATCAGTGTGTGATGGGATGCTCGAGACATTATATGTATTGTCATCAAATGAGAGTCCGTGTGTTCCCCTGTGCTCTGCCCCATATTAACCCCTGTTCCCCTGTGCTCTGCCCCATATTAACCCCTGTTCCCCTGTGCTCTGCCCCATATTAACCCCTGTTCCCCTGTGCTCTGCCCCATATTAACCCCTGTTCCCCTGTGCTCTGCCCCATATTAACCCCTGTTCCCCTGTGCTCTGCCCCATATTAACCCCTGTTCCCCTGTGCTCTGCCCCATATTAACCCCTGTTCCCCTGTGCTCTGCCCCATATTAACCCCTGTTCCCCTGTGCTCTGCCCCATATTAACCCCTGTTCCCCTGTGCTCTGCCCCATATTAACCCCTGTTCCCCTGTGCTCTGCCCCATATTAACCCCTGTTCCCCTGTGCTCTGCCCCATATTAACCCCTGTTCCCCTGTGCTCTGCCCCATATTAACCCCTGTTCCCCTGTGCTCTGCCCCATATTAACCCCTGTTCCCCTGTGCTCTGCCCCATATTAACCCCTGTTCCCCTGTGCTCTGCCCCATATTAACCCCTGTTCCCCTGTGCTCTGCCCCATATTAACCCCTGTTCCCCTGTGCTCTGCCCCATATTAACCCCTGTTCCCCTGTGCTCTGCCCCATATTAACCCCTGTTCCCCTGTGCTCTGCCCCATATTAACCCCTGTTCCCCTGTGCTCTGCCCCATATTAACCCCTGTTCCCCTGTGCTCTGCCCCATATTAACCCCTGTTCCCCTGTGCTCTGCCCCATATTAACCCCTGTTCCCCTGTGCTCTGCCCCATATTAACCCCTGTTCCCCTGTGCTCTGCCCCATATTAACCCCTGTTCCCCTGTGCTCTGCCCCATATTAACCCCTGTTCCCCTGTGCTCTGCCCCATATTAACCCCTGTTCCCCTGTGCTCTGCCCCATATTAACCCCTGTTCCCCTGTGCTCTGCCCCATATTAACCCCTGTTCCCCTGTGCTCTGCCCCATATTAACCCCTGTTCCCCTGTGCTCTGCCCCATATTAACCCCTGTTCCCCTGTGCTCTGCCCCATATTAACCCCTGTTCCCCTGTGCTCTGCCCCATATTAACCCCTGTTCCCCTGTGCTCTGCCCCATATTAACCCCTGTTCCCCTGTGCTCTGCCCCATATTAACCCCTGTTCCCCTGTGCTCTGCCCCATATTAACCCCTGTTCCCCTGTGCTCTGCCCCATATTAACCCCTGTTCCCCTGTGCTCTGCCCCATATTAACCCCTGTTCCCCTGTGCTCTGCCCCATATTAACCCCTGTTCCCCTGTGCTCTGCCCCATATTAACCCCTGTTCCCCTGTGCTCTGCCCCATATTAACCCCTGTTCCCCTGTGCTCTGCCCCATATTAACCCCTGTTCCCCTGTGCTCTGCCCCATATTAACCCCTGTTCCCCTGTGCTCTGCCCCATATTAACCCCTGTTCCCCTGTGCTCTGCCCCATATTAACCCCTGTTCCCCTGTGCTCTGCCCCATATTAACCCCTGTTCCCCTGTGCTCTGCCCCATATTCACCCCTGTTCCCCTGTGCTCTGCCCCATATTAACCCCTGTTCCCCTGTGCTCTGCCCCATATTAACCCCTGTTCCCCTGTGCTCTGCCCCATATTAACCCCTGTTCCCCTGTGCTCTGCCCCATATTAACCCCTGTTCCCCTGTGCTCTGCCCCATATTAACCCCTGTTCCCCTGTGCTCTGCCCCATATTAACCCCTGTTCCCCTGTGCTCTGCCCCATATTAACACCTGTTCCCCTGTGCTCTGCCCCATATTAACCCCTGTTCCCCTGTGCTCTGCCCCATATTAACCGTCCCCAACTCACAATCTTATACAATTAGATTGAATAAAGTATACGAGGAGGTGGCTAAATAGTTAAGAGACATGGATTTATCGAGTCTATTAGTTATTAAATAATATTAGATTACAAGGATCTCGCCCGGACTAGCTTTTCTCTATGCGATAGTGCGAATTGTCTTCTTAACCAGGCCTCACTGCCTTTAAACTGAGCAACTTAAAATGTGAGGGTTTATTATCCATCTTCTATCTCTCTTCTGTCTTAATCGTGAACTCTGGAGTTACTCTGGAGAATTCATGACGCAATCGCTTAATAAGTATGCGTGACTTAGAGAGCAAGGCATATGGGTCTTTCATAACAATATCGCACGGAATAGCAACGTATCACCGTGGTTTAACGGTAACGCGCGCTCCCGGTTTGAGACGAGAGGGCTGGGTTTGATCCCGCCAGGTAGGCTAGTTTTTTTCTGTGCGATGGTGAGGGGTTTTAATTATAATTTGAGAAATTACGTAAACATGGTGGGCAATCAATTCCGCAATCAGTCGAGCTCGGATCTCTCTCTCTCTCCTCTATGATGGGAGAGAGGGCGTATTTATACATATTGCCGAAGGCGAGAACTTTCTATTGCTTCTAAGATGAGACTTCAAATAATGAGCGCTAACATTCATATGGAGCAAAATTCACTGGATGATTTATAATTGAGAAGGACAAACGCTTTACGAACAACAATCAAAAAGCGTAATGAAAGCAAAGCGTAAATGTCATCTTATTCTTAAAGTTCTCAAGAGTCGTAAACCGGATGTACTTGTTAACGCTTACAAGATATACATTAAATCTATTGTAGAACACTGTACAACTGTTTACTCCCCACATTTCGCTAAGGACATAGCTGTACTAGAGAAGGTTCAAAATTATTTTACGCGTCGCGTTTTTCGCCGGTGCTTTGGTTGTTCGTTTAATAATATGCCAAGTAGTCAGACGAGAAACAATCAACTAGGCCTAGTATCTCTTCTCTCTGTTAGAGAATCTAACGACCTCAAACTACTCTTGAAACTGATATTTGGGAAAAAAGTACTCTCTGACAGGACGCACCACAACTTTGAAATAAGAGCGTCCAACACTAGAGGCGCACTTTTCAAAATAATCCACCCTGCTCCAATAACTATTTGCAGAAGAAATGCCTTCTCTATACGACCAGCTCGTATATTCACCGAAATTAATAGAGTTGATGAATGATATATTTTTGCCTGGATGTAATCTGCATTGTTTCACCTATTTATGTATTTCAAACAATTCAATTGTTTAATCTCGTACCACGTGATTAATTTATGCGTTGCTGCATGTAATGTTTTCACGTAATAAAATTGAAATTGAATCTCATATTTTTCTCGGGTTAGATTAATGTGTGTTTATCGATCTCCCAGTGCCCCAGACGATATCATGAATGAGTTATTAGCATACTTCTCTTTAAATACCATTCCCAATGTCCCTCTCATAATCGTTGGTGATTTGAATTTGCCTTGTATTGATTGGGACAAGTTGACGTGTTCTAAGAGCTATTCTTCTACTCAATTTCTTAATTACTGTTGTGATAACCATTTCACTCAGTACATTCTGATGCCGACTCGAAGTCAGAACATTCTTGATCTTCTTTTATGCAATCATCCGATTATCTCTTCTTCTAGTGTTATTGCTCCCTTCACATCCCAGTGCGATCATAATTCTATTTGTTTCGATTGTATTACCTCCAAAGTATTCGATGACATAATCAAGCCTATAAAACTTTATTCTGAGGCAAACTGGCATATGATTGAGTACTTTATTTACTGTCATGATTGGACCTTGGCATTATCATCTCTTGACCTTAATCAAGCTTACAACTATATCGTTGATCTACTATGTGACCTTATCGATCGCTTTGTGCTAACTGTTGTTCCTAATTCGTCCTCCTATAGATATCCAGCGCGTATTCAACGCTTATTCAATAAGCTTCAGAAAGTTTCAATTACTGCTCCTTACTCCGAATATTGTAAAAATCTATCAAGAAATTTTTCTTCTGAGCTTTATGATTTTGAAACATCTAAGGAATCTTCTCTGATTGTTAAAGGCAACCGTAAACAGTTTTTCTCGTATTGTACAAATCGTATTAAATCTCAAAACGATTCCTATGTTTTGTATGACAGTAGTGGAACGGTAGTGACGGACCCTTCCATAAAAGCTGAAATGTTTTCTTCTCAGTTCTCATCAACTTTCTCTGAACCGTCTCAGAATGTTCTTCCTGTCCCTATTTTAGCTCCCTTCGATCAACACTTTTCTCTTGAAATAATTGATGATCAAATGATAATCGAGGCTGTTTCTAAGTTAGAGAATAAATGTAATACCTCACCCGATTCCATTCCGAATATTTTTATCAAAAAATGTAAATTTGCGTTGTTGAAACCTCTGCGTATTTTATTCAACAACTGTTTAATGACTGGAATCGTACCCGATATGTGGAAGTTTGCTATTGTAAAGCCTCTGCTCAAAAACAAAGGACCTCCTATCTTATCAAATTACAGACCCATTTCTCCTGCTCGATTTCTAAAGTAATGGAAAAAGTTATTGTTAATTCTATTTCAAAGTATCTTGAAGAGCGTTCATTGCTCTCCCCTTTTCAAGCCGGTTTTCGACCTAATCGATCGACAATCACTTCTTTAGCCGAATCATATTCCTTCATAACCCACTCTCTGAGTTCAAGTATTGATATTGATGTAATTTTCCTAGACATCTCAAAAGCTTTTGATTCTGTAGATATTCGATTTCTATTGTTTAAATTGAATTCACTTGGTATTGTAGGGCCAGCACTTAAATTTATCTCTTCTTTCCTCAACTCCCGTAAACAATCAGTGATCATCGATGGTATCAACTCAGTACCAGCTTCAGTTTTAAGTGGTGTTCCTCAAGGTTCTTCAATAGGCCCGTTGTTGTTTTTACTGTTCATTGACGACATCAAGAAAGTTATCCCTGCTACTATTCGCTTCAGTATTTTTGCCGATGATGTTAAGCTGCTAGCTCAAGTACCCTTATATTCAGATGACTTACAAACAGCAGTCAACAATATATTTGAGTGGTGCACTCAGTGGAACCTTACTCTATCAACTTCTAAATGTACTGTTCTTCATATAGGCAAGCAATCGGTGTTTCACCCCTACTCTATCAACCATATTCCATTGATTGTTACCAACCAGGTTAAAGATTTAGGGATTTTGTTAACTCATGACTTCCGTTTCAATTCTCATGTTGAGAAGATTTGTAAAAAAGCCTCTTCTACTGCAAACCTTATTCTGAAGGCTTTCAAGACCAAATCATGCGAAATGCTCATGCTTGCTTTTAATGTATACGTTAGACCGATTCTCGAATACGGGACTGAAATTTGGTCCCCTACCACGAAATACCTCATCAATGATTTAGAATATGTACAACGTAATTTTACTAGAAGGCTGTTATATAGATGTGGTAATGTAAGCCTGCCTTATTCTCAGAGATTGAAACTGCTCAAAACTGAGTCATTAGAATATCGTCGAGCATTCAGAGATCTATGTTTTTTGCACAAATGTTTACATAACAAATGCTCTCTCGATTTTTCCTTTCTATACATTTTATCTCCCCCCAAGTATAATACAAGACAAGCGCACTCTCTCAGAATTCGTCTGCCTATCGTTTACCCGGCTAGGTTGTCTACGTTTGTCTCTAGATCAATAGCAATATGGAACTCCCTTCCGGAAGATATCGTTGTAATCGAAAGTTCTTCAAGTTTTGCGACAAGACTAAAAAAAATTCCATTTGAAGTTGTGCTTCCTTGTCCGAGTGTAACAGATTGACGATTATTTGTATTTACATACATATGTATAGGACACAATCTTCTGATTATAAATAACTATAGACGCTATTTCATATCATTTTTTTTTCTTAGATGATATTTGGATTAGTTGAATGCCATTCAGCACTTTTGAATGAATGATTGTTTTTTTTTCTTTGTCTCCCTATCCTACGCGTCCATGCTAATTGGAACTACCATTCATAATTGTATTACAAGTTGTTGTTCTTGCATGGAATAAATGAAATGAATTGAATTGAATGAATTGAATCAGATATTCACAATTAGTACTTTTTAATTTTCTAACGCGGTTTTGAGAGTAAACTATCAAAGTTCTAATTCTGGTAAAATAATTAATTTGAATTTTAATGAGGGTCTTCCACAGCCCATCGGATCTATTCAAGGTTCACAAAAATGGTCTGTTTTTTTTATTATTTCTCAATTTCCTTATTAATTCTATGTATTGGTACTATCCTTATTTTTCCATCCTATTCTGCTGAGGTATCTTTTGACCGATGCCTCGATGTATTGATGAACTGAATAAATAACAAATTTACCGGGAGAAGTATTGATTATCAGATGTCTCGACCTCGTCGACGTCCGCCTTCTCAAGCTTCAGCAGCTAATTCAATTGTTTACGTGCGAGAAAGATGCGGAGCAAGCAACGGAGTGGCTTAAGGAGATGCAGGAAACCCTCGGGAAGGAGTACTGTCAGGTAGGCGGGCAGCTGTCCATTTCCTTGCGCGGTCCTCGTGCTGGAGGGTTGCCTTGGAGTCCATTGTCTTGGCTCCTCTCTTGTGCCTCCTTCAGGACTAGACTTTTCGTCGAGTTAAAGTGAGAAACATTAAAAGTTCAAAAAGGTTATGGGCTTAGAGTGACCAATAGCAATGTTATGGAGTGCTTCACGGCAGAATCTACTAGTACGCAGTCGTTATTCGCTTGAAATGAAGATGATTTGAGTGGTAGAACCATTATTATCTCTTACGTCTGCTAAGAAACTTTCTATTGGTTGGTAATAAGAAATTGAATGAATAAGCTTCTTTTTTCGCCATTTTTTCTTCAAACCGAACATAGCCTGAAAATTTTTTGGGTCGGTTTCGAGTGAATTAGGTTTTTACCACATATAATATAACAACAATATAATATTTGGTGTATTCTGTTTGTGGTTAAATTACTTAACCTCAACTTCTAAAGCAGCTTTTTTCAAGGTTAATTTCAATCAAGATGAAGTGAACAATCTACGAGACGATCAGCGAAAGTTGGAAGAAACAGCCAAGGTTTTGAAGCACATCAGGGAGAATTTGAGCTTAAAGTAATTAATTCAGTCTCTAATGAGGAAAAATTATGAACTAAGTTCATAATTTTTCTAAAAAATTATAAACTTTTTTCTCGTTGTTTTCTAAAATATTGACATATCTCTTTCTAGAATTACCGCATATAACTGCAAAAACTTCTCAAGGATTTTTTCGCATCTATGAAAAAGAAAACTAGGAATAATTCCTGAATGTTTAAATAACCCTCTCATAAGTGATTATTATACATCAAGTCGAAAACTTTGATGTCTCATTCAACTCTTCTACTTTAGAGCACATACGAGTACGGTAAACAACTGTGCCATGCAGCTTTGGTTTTGAGGAGAGCTCTTCGCCTGGATGCGCAGGTTCTCTCAACGCTTCTTTTTCCTTTAGAAAATTCCCCATTAAATCGTGAAAGTATTCATCGGTTGTGACATTTAACATTGTAATTGTTCACAGCGATTGGAATGACTATAAAATCCTTTCATTGTATAATTAGTGAAATTTTTTTGAGAAGAAAACAAACCGATATTAACCAGTCTTTCACACAGAGCGGTGAGCATTTTTTCCGCTCTCATATTGATTCATTGACCCTGCCTTTAACTTGACCCAGTTCTTTCCATTCTTTCCTAAGTAAACATCGTCATCTTCCATGGGTGGAAAGCGTTCTCCGGCTGTTCCTCCTTCTTGCCCGAGATGTCCAATGTACGAGAAGAAGATTGAAGAGTTGATGGAGAAGATGATAAGGTTGGAAAGTGTGGTGGAGGAACTCGTTTCCCGCCTGCCTCCTCTTGACTCATCGCTTTCTCATCCAGCGCCCCTCAGTCAATCCTCTCAGTTGCCTTCTCTGCTATCCATCCCACCGCATATCCTCGCCTACGATGCCGCGGTAAGAGCTATGACAGTCGACAAGAAAATGATAGAAACTAAGGCCGAGAACATAGTCTGCCTTGGTATCCCAGAACAAGACAACGATGAGGCAACAGATGCGGCTGATCAAGTATTTCTTTCAGCGCTTTCCCGGGATGTCGGAATACCGCAGATTGGAACTGCTCGTTTTAGACGGTTTGGTGACCCAGCAAAAAAGCGGCGCATTCTCAAAGTCTTCCTTGAGTCTGCTCCCCTTAGAAACGAAGCTCTGATGAAGATCAGAAAAAGCCGCCCTCCTTGCCTCTCCAAGTTCCCGCACAGTTACATTCGGGAAGACCTAACTCGTTAAGGACTCCAACTTGAGCGTGAAGTCAAAAGAATCGCCAAGGAAAGAAATCAGACTCCCGATGGGCCGAAATGGAAAGTCGTCGGAACGTGTCTGCTGCCGGTCCGAACAACTTCGTATTCACAGCCAAGGCCATCCTCCACGCCTAGAAATGCGGAAACTCCCTGTCCGTCAGTTTCCAAGGTCCTTTCTCCGTCAGTAAATCGTCCTCTGGTGGTCTTGACTTCACCTGCGAATCCTGCGACTGTCTCTTCTTCGCCAAATAATCGCCGATCTTCTCGGAATGTAACGATGAGACGTTAGGTGAGTGGCGGTGTTCTTTCTAGTCCTGACCCTCCTAGTCCCCCACATTTTTCACAGAGTTTAAGTATCAACTGCATCTTTTTTAATGCTCGATCACTTCGTAATAAGCTGTATAATCTATCTTTTCTGCTGAGTTCTCTTTCATATGATGTAATAGCTATATGTGAGACCTGGCTTACGAGCCAAGATAATGATTCCTTGGTACTCAACAATGCTGATTATCATATTTTTCGTTGTGATAGAGATCGTTCAATGAAAGGAGGTGGCGCAGCTATCCTTGTATCGAATCGTATTCCTTGCTCATTCGTTTCCACTTGCTCTGATGACGGCTTCGAAGCTGTCACCATAGACCTTTTTCCGTCTGTGTCTTCCACAGTATCGACTCGACTGAGATATATTTGTGCGTATCGATCTCCTTCTTGCCCTGACTCTTCCCTCTCAAAGCTATTGTCTTATTTCTCAGAGCTAGTTTGTTGTGACACATTGAGTCCTAAGCCTGCAATAATCGTTGGTGACTTCAATTTCCCTTTCATAGATTGGGCCACTCTTATATCGCACAGAAGTGGACAGGATGAAATGTTTCTCGAATTCATGAGCGATAACTTCTTTACGCAGTATGTTGATACCCCCACTCGAAACGACAATACTCTTGACCTGTTATTCTCGAATGTACCTATTATTTCCGATTGTAAAGTTATAGGTCGTTTTCATAGTAGCGACCACAATGCAGTTACTTTTGAGCTGTCATTTACAGTCAATACCAGATCGGTTCCATCAGCTTTCAAACTGTTCACTAAAGCCAACTGGCTGTATATTGAAAGTGAACTAGTCTTTCATGATTGGACTTTAATGCTTTCTTTGATGAATGTTGAGTCTGCAAACAATTATCTTGTTTCTTTCATAGGCTCGCTTATTGAGAGCTACGTTCCCTTGGTAGATCGTAAAGACGCATCATTTCGCTACCCAAAGGTTCTTCGTGAAATGTACTCTAAGCTGCAACGTATCTCTAAGAAATCCCCTTATTCTCATTTTTGTATAAGGAAATCTGCTGAATTCCATAAGATGTTGCATAGCTTTGAATATGATCAGGAAGCTAAACTTGTACTGCGAGGAAATCATAAGTCCTTTTTCGCTGCCTGTAGAAATCGTTTAAGTATGAATGTCAACCTAGCCATTCCTACTCTGTTAGATAATCAGAGGCAAGAGATAATATTGTCATCGGATAAGGCGAATACCTTTTCTGAATACTTCGCTTCCGTGTTTTCCGAACCTATCCATGGTCCATTAAGAAATCCATCCTGCACTAGAGTAATTGAGAGGATGAGTGTTGATTGTATTACTGAGGAAATGGTTTTGAAAGCCCTTTCATCTCTTTCAGCCAAATGCAATACCTCTCCCGACGGGATACCAAACATCCTTTTGAAGAAATGTAGATTCGCTCTTTTGAAACATTTATGCATTTTATTCAATAACAGTCTGCTTTCTGGCTCAGTGCCTTCTATTTGGAAGCGATCAATTGTTAAACCAGTACACAAATCTGGTTCTCGCAATCTGTTAAATAATTACAGACCTATATCGTTATGTTGCTCGTTATCCAAGATTATGGAAAAAATCTTTTTCGCCTTAGTTTATTCGTATTTAGAAGAATCAAAGCTGTTGTCTCCCTATAGAGCAGGTTTTAGAGCGAGAAAGTCTACCGTAACATCTTTGGTAGAATCTCATTCTTTTGTTGTTGATTCTTTGGCTCAAGGGTTTTCAGTTGATGTTATTTTCTTCGATATTCGTAAAGCGTTCGATACTGTAGATCATAGGCTGCTTTTATATCAGGTTCATTCGTTCGGTATCTCCTCTAATATTGTCAATTGGCTTAGTAGCTATTTAAGTAATCGAACTCAATCAGTCTTAATCGATAATGTGCTATCTCAGCCCATGCCTGTTATTTCAGGTGTGCCTCAAGGCTCTTCCCTTGGTCCTTTACTATTCCTTATGTATATTGATTTCGATACCTCCTAACCTTCGATTCGGTTTGTATGCAGACGATATAAAAATTATGGGTCGTGTTCCCTCTTCTAGCCATGATATCCAAGTCGCTCTTGATCTTGTTACCGCTTGGTGTTCGGAATGGAACTTGTCTTTGTAGACATCTAAATGCAGTGTTTTGCATTTAGGACCCCGAAATCCTTCTGTTGTATACGGTATAAATGGTCTCCCCTTAATTGTTGACGAGATAGCTAAAGATCTTGGTGTCACTATTTCCGATGAATTCTCGTACAAACACCATATTGTCGATAAGTGTAAGAGAGCTTCCGCCGTTGTCAACATTTTATTTAAAGCCTTTAAATCCCCTTCCATTTCTCTGTTGACATCTGCTTTTAAAATCTATGTCCGACCCATTATCTAATACGCAAGTGAGTTGTGGAATCCATCTTCCTCGGGCCTTGTTAAGTTGGTTGAGAAAGTCCAACGCTCTTTCACGAGGAGAGTACTAGGAAGAGTCCGTCACCCTAAGCTTCCGTATTCCCAGAGGCTTTCAATGCTAGGCCTTCAGAGCCTCGAGTACCGTCGTGCTATCTCTGATCTACTTTTTATTCATAAATGTTTACATAACAGCTTAGACATAGACACTGATCATTTATACGAAATCTCGGCTGTTCAGCGTTTCACTCGGCATTCGCATCCTCTAAGACTTATTCCTCCTCACCGCATCAATAAGACCTCTTTATCGACATGTGTTTCCCGTCAAATGTCTGTTTGGAACTCTCTTCCATTTGATGTTATCAACGAAGCTAGTAGCCTTAAATTTAGAAAGCAACTTCTTTCGTTGCCTGTGAATGTGATTGTGCCAGTTAGTCTTGTTTCTGATACTTAATTAAGACTTGTTATTTTTCATCATTATCACAGCCCCCCTTTTTTCCCTTTACACACCGCCACTAAGCTTTATGTGTAATGTAGTCCATGCATACCTCTGTTTATATGTATGTAATTTGCTTTTGTCTTAAATACCTACATGCTTGGAATAAAGAATGAATGAATGAATGAACCAACAAAAAATCATATATCACTCATCCAGTTAGTTTTGAAAATAATTTCACGCTTAAATCTTCAGTAGAGCCTTTCTGCAGACTATAATAATTGTATACCGAGGAGTTTTGATGCCGAACCAGACTAAAAGTGGGGCCAATAATTCTAGAATTAAGAAGATCAGCCTTTCAAGTGAAAAATGCGTTATTACCCTTTCACTTATTGCTTTTCGTTCTGTAAATTTTTTCTCACTATTTTTCAAGCGCATCCATGAAGAGAAGCTGGAGCAAGTGGTTGGCCATTTGTGTCGGGCTCTCTCGGAGAACGAAGCCAAGTTGGCCGTTACTGAGGCTTTCATCAAGACGACCGATGATGTCAGTGCTGAACTACCTCTTTACATCTTTCCAATTGCCTTCATATCAAATTATAGCTTCATCCACAACGATAACTTGCTTAAATCATCGCTAACACGGTTAACAGAATAATAAATAGAGAGAATAATTAGGATTTCAATCTTCTTCTTCCTAGCGTTGTTCCGGAAGAAAATAATTAGGATTTCAATCTTCTGGTAAAAAAAACTTATTCAATAAATTATAATACGAGTTCAGCTGATTTTTCTCTTGATCAATAAAGTTCAATAACATACAAAAAACGAAGTTTTAATACTCAAATTGAAAATTTACAGTATTTGTCTTTATGAAGCACTATAACTCGAATATTTACCTGCTCGCATCGAATATCCATTTGTTGTACTCTACTTCACTGTTTCCACTTCGAATATAATACATCTGCTCAACATTGAATAGAACTCCCTCTTTTCAGATAACCGACAGGTTATCCGTTCTGGAGCGGCGAGCGAAGTTCTCTGGAGAGCGGCCAGCCAAGCACGTCTACCTGGCAGCAGACCGCCATCGAGTGGCAGCGAATCTCGCTCAGCTGCGGCAGATGGCAGACCTCATGGTCACGCAGCTCAACAGCAATCACAAGTCTTTCTCATTTATTATTGCATTCACTCATTATTCATTATAATTTGTTCATTTACATAATCATCAAGTATTTTTATTCATTCGTTTGTTTATGCAAATAAAGTTTAATTGCTTTTTCTTTACAGCTTAGGGGTATTACGATTCATCCATGCAAGTTTGATGTTCAGTACTACAAAAGCGTAGTCCTCGTCAAGACCTCAATCACTAGAGAGAGCGAGAGAGAGAGAGAGAGAGAGAGAGAGAGAGAGAGAGAGAGAGAGAGAGAGAGAGAAATATAGAGATAGATTTAATTCACTGTAAAAGTTCATTGCAGCATACCTGGGGAGAACCGTCAACTAAAGATGCGGGAGATTCGCCGAACTGTGCAGGAACTGGAAGAGCGGCAAAGAACCGTCGAGTCCCTTTTCATTCAAGAATGAAAAGAAACCGACCGAAGTTCACCACCAAATTACAAACCACCAAATTACAAACCACCAAATTACAAACTACAATTACATAGAAACCTTGAATCTGCCAAAAATTAGTTACCATTTGCTAAGGTTTAACAATAATCGGAATCTCTCACCAAAGCTCAGGTATATTTAAAGCGCGATTGATTCAAAATCAAATGCTTATGACTGTATTCATTCGGGTGCCTTTTCCACTGGCGAGTGGCTTAATCAGCTATCATATAGATAATTGACCGGAGTAATCGCATCAAAATACTGTTTATTCTCTGGTCAGAGAAGTCCAGCAGTATCTTTGAAACTTTACGAAATTCGTGTGAGAACTGTGTTTTCAAAAATTAGATTCTTATATACAGATACACTTTAAAATATATATATATATACACAGAGGTAGCACTCTCGTTCAAATTAGCTATTACTCTTTGGTAGTTTCAATGGTAACGCGTTTACACCCGGTAAGAGAGATAGCTGGGTTCGACCCAGTCCCGTGAACTAGTTCTTGGCCATGCGATAACTCGGTCATGTTTAGTCTTTCTAAACTGAGAATACTCATGTAAAAACTCTTATCAAAAAGCTTTGGCGGTTTTTTCTGTGAGTTGAGTTTCACGTTTTCGCGAGACCGACTCTATTCATTTAAGTTCTAAATCTTTTCACTGGATTTTTGAGGTTTTTCTGCTATTCGAAATTGGGATCAGTTCTAACCACGCCAGACTGCGTCTCTGATTTTTTACTGTCTTGTTTCAAGCCGTACGGTGTCGTTTCTAAGCCGTTTGGTTTCGTTCCTAAGCCGTATGACCTCGAAAGCTTAACCTTTGCCTAAGCATAAGCAGAAAAAACATGAGAAAAAAAAGCTTTTTTCGGAGTTTTTGAATTATTTGCCGGAGTGAATGAAACTCTGAACTGTCTAACCCTGCATACTGACCCAAGAAAGCATTAGGTGATAGCGTCTCTGATTTTTTTACTGTCTCGTTTCAAGCCGTTCGGTGTCGTTTCTAAGCCGTTTGGTTTCGTTCCTAAGCCGTATGACCTCGAAAGCGTAACCTTTGCCTAAGCCTAAGCAGAAAAAAAAACATGAGAAAAATGTTCCCCTGAGTTTGTGAATTAATTGCCTGAGTGAATGAAACTCTGCACTGTCTGACGCTGCACACTCACCCAAGAAAGCATTAGGTGAGAGCTGACAAGCAGAGAAGAATGATAGACAACATTGTACGAAGAGACTGCAGATGATTTGAAAAAAGTTCACTGTCTAAGACTGCACGCTGCACTCTGCCGAGGAAGTCAGCGACGCAGTCCGGCGTAGCGTAAACCTCAACCTGAAATTGTTCTGTTCCAAACTCTTGATATATCTACGGGGCTTTCATTTCATAAGTTATCCGGCAGAGTCGAAGAGTATAAGTGTAAATACATATAAACACTTGAGCTTAACTTTGAAAAATTCTTATTTTATATTTATGTTTTGTCTATGTATGTCCTTTCATTAATGAAACATATGCCCTAAAATTCTTTTCTAAAGCTCCTTTTTGGATTTACAATTATAAAAATGTCAAAGCATCATCTTTGAAATTGTTGTCCATGCTGCTGTAAGCCATATTCTTTCTTGCTCAATACAAAATTCATTTAGCCGTTTTTTGTGTCTTTCCTATCCCTGCTCAAATGAGAGCAGTATTTAAGTAAGTGAATCGAATATTCATGACTTCCTATCGAAGAAGGTTTCAAATAAAAATAGATAAACATTTGTTCAACGACTTATTTGTTACCAATTTCAGGTAATGAGCAACGAAACCGGTTGTGTATTGAAAATGGATTCTATAAATATTCTTCACTGTTCTACATTCAAATTTTTGAAAGAACATTAAATAGTCATGTAATTTTTCCGTTTAAAAAAAAAGTTGTTGTTTAAAACTTTTTGAGACAAAGTAAACAAGCGGAAAATTTATGAGAAAAAAACTTTAGTTTTTCTTGAGCCATTACCGAGAAATATATACCGAGAAATACTACCGAGAAAAAACCGCTTTTTTTTCTCTTCTTTTTCTTCTCACAAAAAGGATGAGTTAGGGAGAGTATGCTAAAAAGTCATACATGGTATTTATGAATAGTAACTTTTCGAAAGTATTCCTGCGCGCAAGTATGAAAGTATGTATGCTAGAGAGGCATACAATTAATGTATGAATGGAATGCTTTTGAGAGTATGCCTTGGTGGCTTCTCTTCCTTTTTTTTGGCATTTATCTAATTATCAAACTCGGTTGACTTAGGTTGCTCTATATACATTTATCATCTCGATAATTTTATTCGGGAGAAGCACACATACAAATCTTATCGTGTAGATTATTTTACTCAACCAATTTTTTTTTGGAAAAACCCAAGAAACAGGATATTTTCTTTTTGAAGACTTTTAAATTATTACTTTCATTTTTAAAGTATTAGCAAACTTTCATTTCATACACCGCATAATCTCAAAGTATCCTAGCATACTTTCTTCCATTAATAGTCATACTAACAAAGTTTGAATAGTAATAATTGTGTGCGGAATGATTGGAATACTTTTAAAGTATATAGTTCCATTCTCATATTTTCGAGAGTATGACTAGCCCATAGTTCCATTCTCATATTTTGAGTATGACTAGCCCATAGTTCCATTCTCATATTTTCGAGAGTATGACTATTCGAGAGTATACTCTTTCTCTGTTTTGCTGGGTCTCGTAGCGTCTAGAACATGTTGAACTGTAACGGGAAAACTGAAAACACAAAGTCTTAATGACATTTGTTCACAGGAATGCCATCTAACTCTCAACGTATATGGATTGAAGCCGAGTGAAGGGATCTGGGTTCCCCATGCTTACAAAGCTTCATTTCCCTCACTCAGAGTTAGGGAAACAACGGATGTTTCAAAACTCATAGTTACATACTTGACTATCCTACTTCTTGATTATCCCAATGTAAAATAGTAGTAGTAAGATTCTCAAAAAATTCTGCTATTCTTTCAGAAAAAAGTTATTGGAGGCTAACCACAATTGGAATTTTTTGGATGAAAAATTTCTACGTAGCAATAGCCAAGCTTTGAATACCGCCAGAGCGTGTCAAGAAAGAACCCACACACACGTATACAGTATTTATTAGAAGCAATTTTTTTTTACAAAAACAAGCGAGGCTCACAAACAACGAATCAATTACGGAAAAAACAGTATTCAGCGATAGAAAACTTCAGAACATTCGAGGATTCTGTCCTTTTTTGAATAGTTCCAATTCATTGTTCATCTCCCTTCCACGAAGGCTCTGAATCGGCTCTCCCACTCCGCAAGAACGCGAGCAAAAGAGTCGTAAGCGACATTCTGAAAAGGTGTGAAATTGGGAGTTTTAATGTTGTATGAAAAACATCCATTTGAGAATTTTGATATAAAAAAGAAAAAATTCAATTGAGAGAGAGCGAAAGAGAGTGAAAAGAGTGCGAAAAAGGAGAAAATGAGAGAAATACAGCGAGAAACAAAGAGAAAGAAATGAAAGTTAAAATGAGAATTCAACTTCATCAAGTACAGTAAATATTTACTTCATAGATCGTTATCATATACTTCGTTCCCAATCAATCGAGTCTATTCTCCCGTATATGTGTATCATTCTTCATTCGTTCATCTGCACTACGAAAGCCTCGAGATTCTATCGCGTCCGCGATCGATCATGAATTTTTGAATTTTTTCCTCAATAATTTCAACAAAGTAATATATGTTCATATGTCTTCCAAGTTGACATTACACGTCATTCACAAAGAAATTTCACAGTTACTTGCGAAGCGTTACTCTACAGTAGCAAGCGGAGCTTCGAATTAATGCCACTTCACTTTCAAACAGAACACTGAAATGTATGCATAGGTCCAAACTCTTAGTACAACTAGATACAAGCTGAAAAAACACCTCCATGAGTTGCTGAAGAGCCTTGCTTATATTGACTTCGGTCATGTTCCACATTTCTTCCGTAGTCGCTGAAATTTTGACGGAGTCAGAATCAAACGAGGTTTTAATAAAACCTGGTTGAAGCACGATGGATTGTTAGAGAAATTGGCTTGATCGCTAGATTGATCACATACGCACAACAACACGCATAGAAGAGTTTAGTGAAGCTCAAATAGAGTAAAACTTTATCGAGGAAAACTATTTTAAAGGAGAAAAAACATAAATGTATCACAAAATTGTAAGAGGTAAGCGTAAAATTTTACCCGGTTTTTAACCGGTTTTACAAACACCTTTCAACAGTGGTAAGTCACGAAAGACTCGAGGGAGAAGGGGGATGGGAGAAGGGCTTTGGCACTTATTTATACTCTTCTCTCCCTCTCTTTTTATAATTCAATTTGTTGCATAACAAATTGCATTGCATCTGGGTAAGGCGAATTTAAGACGGATACGGAGAAATAAGAATCGGGGCCCTGATACTTCAAAGAAGGTCAGGGTTAAAAACCTGTCCTCTGTACAGTAAAAATGTTCTCGGTAAGAGAAATTTGAAAGGTTCGATAACGCTCAAGGACATTCTTTTGTTCGTGAAATAGTTCACCCACAATTCACAATTTTACTTGCTGGCAAGTAAATTTAACAACCAAGACTGCACCTGGGACAAATTCAGTTGTGCTTATGTAATCATCGGTGGTCTCTTCAGTTGTTGTACTCGGACTCGGCATCGGGGTTGTCGGTGCTTCATTAGTAGTCGTATTTGAAGGCGAGCTCTACAACGTGTTGGAACATTACCTATCAGGATGATACTACACATCAAATAAGGCTGAAATCGTTACCCTTGTCAAATGATCAAGAAACTTTTTTCAAATCATGAGTTTTTCCTAGCGGACACAGTTCACAACCTTTTCTGTTTTCGATTAGAATATTGGTTCATTAAAACTTTTCATTGGAATATTTCTGCAGAGCTGTGAACAGTGCTCCTGCGTCGAAGTCCTCGTCGAGCGTCAACAATAGGGGTTTTTCTTCGAGGCTCACATCCTCAGAAAGGAATCGCCGTACAGTAAGATCGGTACAGTAAGATCGGAGAACACATCTTCATCAAACATATTGCGCATAATTGCATTCGTCTCAATTGCGCTGTGCTCTTAAGTGAATCGTAGTAGATGATGGCCCAGATTCGAGATACATATGTATAATGCATCGTTTTAACCCAACGCGAGCCAGCGCGCTCATGTTGTTTTTCTAAACAATTTTTTTGGAACATCATACCCAATTTTACTGAGTAATCCATCTTCAGAAAATGTTCTGAAAAGTTGCAACAGAAAGAATACAAAATGGCAAGCACTTATGGGACATTCTAATTTGTTGTTCAGAGACGGCAAAAACAGCACTCCAAAAAAAGTATCAAAAGTGATCAATATGCGTAAATCCTTTCTTATGATGATAAACTTTTTTCTGTGTATGCACTCCAAATTTTTTTTGAAAGTTTCAAACCATGTTGGCGGTCCACCAAATTTCCTCTGTCGTAGAACTATTTTGAAATTGAATAGTCGTGTTTGGAACCGCAGTTGTTTCAACGACAAGAATTTCAATTGTTGGGCTCTCAGTAGTCCCTGAATATTTAAAAGGACAACTGTGAAACTCATAAAAAAATTAAAAATCGGTCGTAAATGTGAGCGATACTTTCTATGGCAAAAGACAATATAAACGATATCAGAAAATCGAAACAGTTTTAACACAATAAAAAATTTTGAAGCTCCTAAAAACTGTTTTTGAAAAATTTCGTTTCAAAGCGTTTTCACAACTTCTTTTCCGTTCAGGCCATTCAAGTATTTCTCCGGAAACTTACATTCTTCGGTCGTAGAACTATCTGGGAGCTGAATAGTAGTCAAAGGGGCCGCAGTCGTTTCCACGTTCAGAATACTAATCGTCGCACTTTCTGTGGTTGCTGAAAAAATAACTGCTGTAAAACTTTTGAAAAAAAATACACGACTTAAAAATGAGTGCGCGATATTTGCTATGAAAATAGCAAATGAAAACATAGCCAGAAAAAAGATTGATTAGTTTACAATTATACTTTTCCTAACCTTAAGAAATCTTTCGAAAGTTTTCAAATGTTCTTTAAATGTGTCAACTACTTCTCCGATCAGATCGCTTAAATAAAATCTGTGGAAAACTTCACATGATAAGGCAGAATCGCTAGTTTCCTACGATTTTCCCGCAGTATCTCTCATGAAGGAAATTTTTTTACTAGTGGTCGTACTAACTCTCTTGGGGACCTGTGTAGTCGATAGCCCATATGTAACATAGAGGCTCGAAAGGGTACCGATAAGCGTTGTCAACGGCGTCATCGGTGGTGACCAGTATGGAGTCTGCAGCGAGCGCGTCAATACTCATCAAGTTCACTAGTGTTGATCGGGAGTATATGAGGCTTCATACCGTAGTTGAAAATCAATACTGTACGTCATGCGCTGTGACCGAGGGTCAAAAATTAACCAGACCAGCTATGTTGTAGCAAACATGGCCGCACCGAATACGATCGAACTCCTCTTATTCTTCCGTTCTCTCTCCCTTCTTCTCGCCTTTCCTTTCCATTCCTTATCTCTCTCGTGTGACGCGTTTAAACCATCATTTGTTCGACAACATTTAACTCCTAACTGTGACAGATACTGTTCGGTAACACTTTACACGAGTTTTTCTGTAGTTTAGAAGGGAGAAGAGCGTTGAGAAAGGCTAAAGTGCCTTTTTCCCGACATAATCATTAAACATAAAGTATTTGAAAATCGTTACTTTTAACCCTATTGCGAAAGATTCAAGTGAATATGGCTGCACGTCATTGTCCACTGAAGATTGAGCATTTTATATCTCTCCAAATTAAGTGCTTGCAAAATGGGTGACCGATATGGACGAAGTCGAAGTGCTTGTAGAGCGGCAGAGTGGCTCCGCAGCCTCCGTACACGCTCACGCAGTAGTATCTCTCTCCGCTAGTTTTGTATTTCTCGAGGAAGCGGTTCTTCTCTTTTCCTTCCACCATCAACTTGTGATCGCTGCGGCCTGCGACGTCTTAGAGGCATTTGTAAGGTTTTTATGTCTCTCTCTCTCTCTCTCTCTCTCAATCAAGAGTTTTCTTTCAGAGCCTCATTCATAAATCATTTTATTTTTTAGGAAGTTGTTGATTTTTTTCTCGATTTTTTTAAAAAATAACTGTGAGCATTGAAAAAGTTGTGTTACGTTTTGAATAAACTTTTCAGTTTTTGCTTTTTTTCTCTTTGTTTTATCATTCTTTGAACTTTTTTCGTTTTTTTAGTTTTGAAATTGTTTGTCTAGCTGAAATGAGTGGTTGAGCATTTCAGAGTTGAACAAACCGATGAGTCCCGTCTGGTAATCAAAAGCCTGTATGAGAGTGACAGAGCAGTCACAACTTGCATCTGCCTCCGTCCGAACCCATCCCAGCACTCTCTGCATCACATACAGTCAGCTCATCCGTCAACCAACAACAATTAAAAAAATAGGACCACCGAGCACTTCATAAAGCCCTATGGAGTGGTCAACTTTCTATACACTCTCTGCTCTATTCATTTCGTCTAGTGGACAAGATGCAATCAAGCTTCAACGAGGATTCAGACACCTCGAAGCTTTATCGTCCTAGTCCCTCACCAGCCTCCCACAAAATGCTACCACTGGAGTAGGAACGACCAATCACTCGAAAGTTCTTTCCGAAATCAACGTGGCCCCCTTCGAACTCATAGGTTATGAGCTCCTTTGACCTGATGTTTCCCCTCACATGGAAGACCCCCTTCCTTATACCTTACCACGCATTTTTTTATGCGTAATAAACTCAAACTCATTAACAACAGTCCATAACCAGTGAAAAAATTGGAAACTTTTCTTAACCAGAAAGTTGGAATTCTGAACGCTCTTCTAAAATTGAAAACTTTTCTTAACCATAAAGTTGAAATTCTGAACGCTCTTCTAAAATTTTACCTAGTTCATAGCCATATTAGCTGATTCATCCGTACAAGTTTTCTCGTTTCTACTCTCTTTGATAATTATCTCATTGAGAAAACCCTCGTTTCTACTCTCTTCGATATTTATCTCATTGAGAAAACCCTCGTTTCTACTCTCTTTGATATTTATTTCATTGAGAAAACCCTCGTTTCTACTCTCTTTGATAATTATCTCATTGAGAAAACCCTCGTTTCTACTCTCTTTGATAATTATCTCATTGAGAAAACCCTCGTTTCTACTCTCTTTGATATTTATCTCATTGAGAAAACCCTCGTTTCTACTCTCTTTGATAATTATCTCATTGAGAAAACCCTCGTTTCTACTCTCTTTGATATTTATCTCATTGAGAAAACCCTCGTTTCTACTCTCTTTGATAATTATCTCATTGAGAAAACCCTCGTTTCTACTCTCTTTGATATTTATCTCATTGAGAAAACTCTCGTTTCTACTCTCTTTGATAATTATCTCATTGAGAAAACCCTCGTTTCTACTCTCTTTGATATTTATCTCATTGAGAAAACCCTCGTTTCTACTCTCTTTGATAATTATCTCATTGAGAAAACCCTCGTTTCTACTCTCTTTGATATTTATCTCATTGAGAAAACCCTCGTTTCTACTCTCTTTGATAATTATCTCATTGAGAAAACCCTCGTTTCTACTCTCTTTGATATTTATCTCATTGAGAAAACCCTCGTTTCTACTCTCTTTGATAATTATCTCATTGAGAAAACCCTCGTTTCTACTCTCTTTGATATTTATCTCATTGAGAAAACCCTCGTTTCTACTCTCTTTGATATTTATCTCATTGAGAAAACCCTCGTTTCTACTCTCTTTGATAATTATCTCATTGAGAAAACCCTCGTTTCTACTCTCTTTGATAATTATCTCATTGAGAAAACCCTCGTTTCTACTCTCTTTGATATTTATCTCATTGAGAAAACCCTCGTTTCTACTCTCTTTGATAATTATCTCATTGAGAAAACCCTCGTTTCTACTCTCTTTGATATTTATCTCATTGAGAAAACCCTCGTTTCTACTCTCTTCGATAATTATCTCATTGAGAAAACCCTCGTTTCTACACTCTTTGATATTTATCTCATTGAGAAAACCCTTCGAAAGTTTTTTCTCGAACAAAAGCTGTGAATTTGACGATATAGCAGTACAAATATTAATAATTAGATGAACTATCACGCATTATATTAAAATGCAAATCAATAAAAAAATATCATTCGTTAAAGCTATCAGACGTAAACAGATACTCACAACGCGGTCGAATCCAATCACATCCGAACTGCTCTCTCCTAATGTTGTGTAGTAGTGATCCCGCATGGGTCCTTCAAACAAGCTTCTGTAAAACATGATCAAAAAACAAAAAGTCTAAATTCATGTTTACTTGACTTTTTTCATTCATCGTTGCTACCTCTAAAAAAACTTCACATTTGAACTCATTTTCGAAAGCGAACTTTTATGGAATAATTGATTGTCTAAGGAATATCAGAAAGAAGTCTGGAAAAATTCACAAAAAAAATCTTTTCAGTTACCTTGGTTTTGCTCTAGAACTTTTTGTTCTTATATGATCGTGTAACTAAAACTTGAAGAGAGTTTCGACGTTTTGTAGCCATCCTCGTTGTTTAGAGTCAAGTATTTGGTTCGAGACAATTTTTTCCGGTCAGAGAAAAGGTAAGAAATGTTGCTTTTAAAAGTCGTGAAGAAGCTCAACTTGCTTCATTGATTCCAGGAGCAATATAGCTTGAAATTATGAAATGAATAACAGTTTTAACGAAGAAAAAAACTGAATAATGGAAGGTTTATGGAGAATTTCGAACCATTCTCGCTGTTGACATACTCAATGAGTGGTGAGAGTTGATTTAGATTTGCCTTGTTTTCCATGCAAGCCTGGAAATCGCACTCGGTGGCTTGGCGAGCTTTCTGTATCAAGATGTTTTAGAAGTTAACCAGTGTTATACACAATCATATCTGTTATCCTTCACTTTTTATCATTTTTAAACGAATAATTTGAAGAGTTAAGTTTTCAAGCCATTCATTTTCTTCAAACGAGTGGCTTTCTTCCGAGGTAATCGACACGGTTTTCTGGAACAAGAATAGGCTAAGAGACTATTTTTAAAAAAACTATTTGCAGTTACTTTTTTTTTTAACAAGAAATACAGGTTTGTTCGAATAAATTTGAATTCATGATGAATCGAACTAATGAGAATTCATTCGAGAAGTAGTTGGAAAAACTTTTGCAAAAACAGCAGAACAAATATAGATCAAAACCTTCTAAGGGGGCTCTTCGATGAACGGAATGATTCAAATGCTTCAAAATTAATAGGTTTTTCTAACTGGCTAGAAGGGGGGATGAATAAAGAAAGAACCCTCATCGAAGTGGGACTCCTTGAGTTGGAATGAGCTTCCCAGAAGTAGCAGAGTGGACGCAGTTCTTGGAGGTAGTTCTCGAAGGAATCCTCCGAGCCCAGTGAGTATTTGTGGTCTGGCGCATCACGAAATTCATATGTATGAAGTATAGAGAAATGCAAAGAGACTGGTATACATTACAATAGCTGTCGTTTTTTTACATGGTATGAACTAAATTTATCCTCATTTTAGACTTTTTTTTTCGCTCTGTGCTTCTGAGTTATGGAACAGTCTTACAAAAATCATAACTGAAGTTCATTCTCAGCTGCATCAATCGAATTTACCAAAAATTGTGTATGAGAAAAACGGAACTGCTTTACGGCTAAACGCACTCCGGTCCCTTGATTTCGAAGACCTAATCGGTTTTTGAAACTGGAAGTATCAAGATTCGGTTTCTGGCTAGAGGACTATTAATCGAACCCGTCATTTTTATTTGTGAAAAGGCAATTGTGTGCATAAATATGAGCACTTAAGCTGGCCTGCGTTTGTTTTTCATGCACTCTTATTGATAGAGTTTTCTCTTACAAATTCCGCTCATGTTGAGAGCGAAGTGTCGGTAGAGAGGTACGGTGGCACCACAAATGCCTTCTTGCAAGACGCAGTTAATTGGCTTGGGGTAGGAAGAGGCTGGCTCGATGAGACTGTAGCCGGGAGGCAGGAGTTCTCCTATCACACCTTTACGGATGTAAAGAATAGAACCTGGAAGAACTATTTTTGATCTTCAGGACTCATCTGACTCCTAATTCTACTGGAATGGTAACTTTATGAAAATACTATGGTAACTCTTCTAGCTTTATTCATTCATCTAATCAAAAGTTTAAAAAATACAAGACTTCGTAAATTTTATCAATAGAAGTTAATTGAGTTTTTGTTTGAAATTTCTTTCAAAGATCGTTTATAAAAGAAGTAGAACGCAAATTTAGCTCCCTAAACCATAGATATTTTTTTCTCCTAACGGCCAACTTCTTCGGATGTGCGGATAATACAGCTTCATGAGATCGATATCGAAACAGCCGAGCCAATTCGAACTGATTTTCTAATTAAGAAATTAATTGTAATTCTTCGCTAAATATGGTCACACAGACTTCACTGCGTAAGTTCTTTCAAGCTCATATAATACAACCGAATGAACAGTAGCATAAACCATTATGCGGTGCGATGTAAGGCAGAAGTTGCCTGAGACAGCCGGGGTCACAAACGGAGTATGAGTTGGGAGAGAGGGCGGTGATGGAGGCAGCCTTGGTAGAGCTTGCGAAGGAGGGAAGAACTTCCAGCCAAGTACTGTCAGTCCAGAGAGCATCTCGAACAATTAGGAATTATATTGAGAAATCCATCATCAATTATTATTATCATTGTAACTTTTATTGCTGCATTCATGAATCGTAAGTCAATGGTGAGAATAAAGAAAAAACTTGGCCGTCTAAAAGTACAAAAAAGTCGGATATCGGCTGAACAGTTTAGTAAGTCAAACGTGGAAAATCGAAATTGTCAAAACTCAAAAACTGAAGTTTTTGTGAAATAGAGAAAGTTGAAAATTGAAAAATTAGGAAGAATTGAACTTAGAGTTGCGTCTGCCGGGGCGTATCCAGCCCGAGAGCAGGCTGCTTTTACAGCGGGAGTCAGGAGGCCGAGCAGCGTCGCGTAAAGCAATACAACCATTCCCATTCCGGAAAATCACCCGAGACACCCAACTGCGCGAGGTAATCAAGCAGTGGCTATAGGCCCAACTACACCGGAGGCTTTCAGCAGATATGAACAGTGAGAATTCGTGATGGCTGTCTGCACCTAATACTCAAGTTATGTATTAGTTTTTTTTGCCCCGAAAAGTTGATCCATTCTAACGCATTTAGCTCTCGACATTTATTTGAGTTTTTGTTGCTTCGATTTTATGGGGATTTATTCCACTTTATTCCACTTACACTCTTTATACTCATTCGGTTCTAATAATCATTCGCTGACTTCTGTTTTTACTGTTTCCCTTCATCAGTAGATTCTTTCCTTGTTTGACTATCTCTCCATTTCGCTCCTCTCGATTTCCTCGCTTTTGTTAAACTCTCTTTGGGTTCAAACGTTGTGAGTTTTGCTCTTCTACTTCATATTCGTACCTCTTTTTGACTTTTATGATGAAAGCTTATACAAATCCGTCTTTACTTAACCCGGAATGTTGTTTCGAGAAAAAAAACCAACTTCGGGTTCGGGAACGATGAATGAATATGTGAATTATGTACTTTACAGATGCAAGCAGAAAAATGAAAGCAGACATATTATTGGAGGAAGCAGATTTACTCTTTCTTATCCAGTCTCTTTTTTCTTGTATTTTTTTATAAACGTACTCTCTCAGTTGAAACTCTCTTTCTCTCTTACTCTCCATCTCTCTCTTTCTCTCTTACTCTCAATCTCTCTCTCTTTCTCTCTTACTCTCCATCTCTCTTTTTCTCTCTTACTCTCCTTCTCTCTCTTCCTCTCTTACTCTCCATCTCACTTTTTCTCTCTTTTAATCTATTTCTGCTAACTATTTTTCACTTTCTTTCATTTAAAATTAAAGCGGCGCTCCAAGTAACTCGATTTTTTGTAAAAGTTTTCTTGGATTCATTTGTGAACTTTACTTTTCCTTATCGCCTAATTTCATTTTCACTTCTTTATTTGAAATCAAGGTGAAGTTTTATCCATATGCAGTGCGTCTGGCTGATTTGCAGTAAGGGGCCATAAATGGGGGGCCATAAATAGTGTTACAAATGTTTGAGAACATTTCCTGGGGAATTGACCGCATGTAGCGGTCACTTTTCTCGTTTTTCCGATTCCCCATAATTTTTTTATACGTGTCAAGGGAGTTGCGATTGAATCCATCGATGTTTAGGGTAATGACATCGTCGAATCGCTTGCGAACTGCGATCATTCGCCTACACACTCTTGGCAACGCCCCTGCTCGCATTGCTGAAACGCTTCGCCTGCCTCGCATGACAATGTATCGAGCGATCAAACGATTCGAGAAGCTTGGCACATCTTTGAACCGTCCAAGGCGAGGTCGTCCTCGCACTGTTCGCACGACACCACTCATCAAAACCGTTCGGAGTCGGATCAACCAAAATGCATGACGAAGCATCAAACAGATGGCACAGCAGCTTCCGATGAGCCGAGCTTCATTGAGACGAATAGTCACGGAGGAGCTGGGACTCAGGTCGTATCGTACACGGAAGGCCGCTTTTCTTTCGGCTCGCAACAACTCGGAAAGAGTCGGAAGATGTCGCGACCTTCTTCGTCGTATGCAGCAAGGCGACCATTTCAATATGGTGTTCTCTGACGAAAAGCTGTTCACCGTGGAAGAAGTCCACAACTCCCAAAACGTCAGAGTGCTTGCGGAGGACGCAGAGCAAGCCGATAGCAAGGGTAGAACGGTCCAACGCAGTGCACATCCAACTCAATTCATGGTCTGGGCGGGGATCTGCGCCACAGGAAAAAAACACCGCTTGTTTTCGTCGAGAAAGGCGTCAAGATCGACACGGAATACTACCTGAAACATGTTCTGCAAGACGTGCTCCATCCATGGTCTCAATCGCATTTCAATCAGAGCACATGGACCTTTCAACAAGAGCACCAAACCACAAAGCTAAAAAGGTCCAAACGTGGTGCAAGGAAAAATTTCCCGGCTTCATCACAACAGCAGAATAGCCGGCCTCATCACCCGACCTGAACCCACTCGATTATTCCGTTTGGGCCCACTTGAAGTCCAAGGTCAACTCTCGCTCCGACCCAAAAATTGATTCCCTAAAGAATGCCCTTCAGGCAGAATGGGACAACATCGGATTCGAATACCTCCGTACAGTGGTGAAGGCTTTCCCAAAGAGGCTTCGAGCTGTAGTTCGAGAAAAGGGGATAGTTTGAGCTGAACTTCTGCGTGAATGTTGTCATTTATGTTGTTGATAAAATATGTTAACTTGAGATCATTTTCTCTGTTTTTAAAAAAAGGTATAACAATTCCAATCTGTAACACTATTTATGGCCTGTACAGTTCAACCTATACATAGAAATGGGGAAATGTCGGGTACTGTTTGCAAGTTCAATACTCTTCTGGCCGTCAGCACACAAATACACTAACATTCAGCCAAGATAAACTCATGTTCTTTTAATGTTATGAAGTAGTTCGCACATTTTTCAAAGCAAAATCAAGTGCAAAAAAGTACATTGATTTCTGTCAAAAACGTTCATCGCCCAGTTTTATATATGTTCGATTATAAAATTGCTTGGCTAAAAGAAACAAATTTATGTTTTTAGCAGAAATTGCCGAGACTAGCGTTCACTGGAAAGTCTATGAAGAATCCATGGGCAAGCATGTTGAACTGGTTGTAATGTATTATTTCAGTTGTTCTGGATTTTCGGATCGTAATCATTTCAAATCTTTATGCCGGCTTTGACTCAAGTAACAGACATCGAATAAAATGACCACGGTCAACTGAATTTTGAGTGTTAAATTTTGTAATCAAAGATGCATAAAAATGTTTCAATTAGTTTTGACTTCATCTAGTTTTTGAAACTTGGTATGCCTTGATTTCAAAAAAATGTTTTTTTTATCGACAAGAGCGGGTTATCAGTCCACCGTTATATAAAAGAAACCGTAAGGCAAGAATTGATATTTTTATATACATATACAACTACATATAATATTAATTAAGTACTAAAAACAACTTCCAGTCGAAAATTATGATAATGTTCATCTCTTTACAAGTTTTCGTATGTAGATCACATAGTTTTTTTGTTGCTCATTTGGCTTTCAGCGATTTCAGAGCGACCTCTGCGGACCTTCAAGAGAAACAATGTAATTTTTTTCGTTCTTACTTTATTCATCCTTCTCACCAAGTTTCGTTTGATACAAACAACCTGCAGATTTTATTGATTCGAACTCCTATGAAAGCTGTTTATTAATTCTCGATAATAAGTTGTCAAGCAATCCCTATCTAATTTCAACTAAATCTGACATGTTTGAGAAAATGCAAAAAAAAGTTAGTTTTGCATCTTATCGTGTCTGGAGGAAAATTTTTCACTCGCCACGAAAATTCCCACCTTTGTACATATTGTAAGTGTATATACAGGTTGACCAGTAAGTAAGTAAAGAGAAAAAACTCAACTTGATATAGTTGCTTTCAAATCGAAAATCGTTGCTTTTTATCAGAATATTTATTCATTTCACATCTTTAAAAATTATTGTGAAGAATAACGTTCAGTGTGATGCCCGAACGCAGGCCTCAAGACGCCCCTCATATCCGGATGCCA
The DNA here is from genome assembly GCA_964056735.1 of Allodiplogaster pararmata. Lineage (NCBI taxonomy): Eukaryota > Metazoa > Nematoda > Chromadorea > Rhabditida > Diplogasteridae > Allodiplogaster > Allodiplogaster pararmata. The sequence continues at coordinate 4,355,706 of OZ057407.1, forward strand.
ATGAACGAAGGTATTGGATGTCGATTTCGTCCCACGCTTTCAGAAGGCATCACGTAGAATAGTGAGAGATGCATATCGATTAGCTCTAACCTTAGACTGAAGTATTCTCACAAGCGACGAACTCGAGTTAGTTGAGTTCAGGGGATTTCGGAGGCCATTCCGCAGTGCTTATAAGAATAGGAGTGTGAGCGCGCAATCATCATGTGCGATTATTGAGGGCTAGCTCTGAGTGCTGCTGAAAGGTTCAGTTGATTCCCTGATAATGAGTCCTACTCCAAGGCTCGACGATGTCTCCGAGAAACTTTGTTAAATAGTAGTTGGCGTTGATTTTCAAATCTGGATCACTGAAAGCCAACGGTGTTTTTCCTGTAGCGCAGACTCTGCCCCGAACCACAATATATTGAGAATGACTTGTTTTCTCGACGATGATTCCATTCTTAGTAGCTTTTTGACGATTCTTAGCGAGCATTCTGTCGTTTTGATAATTTTACAAAATCTGCAAGGTGAAAACTTTCTTGTCGTTTTAATAAGTGTTGAGATGTTCGACCCGGGCACATTGCCGCAACAGAAGTTCAGAGCGTTCTTGACGTAGACGCCTTTGTCTATCATCTAACCCATGTTGTTTTTGCAGCTTGTAGGGACGCATATGGGGCGTTTTCTCACGATCTTTCGGGTTGTTCCACGAGATATACAAAGAGCGAATGCAAGCTTTCTCATGGATTGCCTAGGGTTGCGTGCGATTCGCTTCCGAAGGAAGCTGATCATCTGTGGAAGGTAACTGTTAAAGACGTTCTCTTCGTGCACGTGCCTTGACGCTGTTTTTTTTTTTGAAAACTGAGTATTAGTGCTGTATATTGTTGACCGATGAGTTTAGAGTATTCGCGCAATGTCAGCTTTCTCGTGGCGTTTTCGGTGCCACGCGATAATGCAAGAACGCAGGAGACTTGGCTTTACGATAATTCAGAGAATATAGCTATATTGATATTAGAGTTATAGCAAAAAAAGATCGATAACATGGAAAAATGATAATGGAGATCGATCAACTGAGACGCGCAAGAGAGTTTTTTGTCTATACATATACTTACTGGTCACCATGTACTTTACATTAACATTATGTTGAATAATAACATTGCCCATGATAAATTTTTGTTGTTGTTGAGTGCGCTACAGTATAGACCAACCAGAAATAGCATAGTGGGTTTCCCTCTCGAGAGTATCCTGGAAGTAACCCATCGCCGATAGAATACGCGTGATCTATAATCAAAAAAAGTGAGCCGTATTGTGCAACATCGGTGATCAACTATAGAAATGCGAAAAACAATTCCAAAACCAATTTTTTTTTGCTGATGTCTGCATAAAAAACCCACAAGTTTCCAGTCTGTAGGTTTTTTTTAAATTTTAGCGATGGCTCGTTACGGCTCAATTAGTAGAGCACTATACTACTACTACATACTACTAGCACTATACTACTACTACACTATACTACGAAAGAAATCATTCTCCCCTTCACTCGTCCTCCTGAGCGGCTGCCAGGAAATAATTTTCTCCCCTCCTAATTATCCTACCCTTTTTTCATTATCCAGAGCGGCTGTTAAGCGTTGAATATCACCACTCTTTTTTCCGTCCTCGAATTTCTTCAAAGAATCATTGAATTGCGCTTCTAAAAATTACGCTTCTATTTCTCCTCCCCTGAAACCCTATGTCGTCTTCCTGACCTGTTCGATTATTTTAACGCGATGTTGTAAAAACAATGCGTAATAAAAACTTCAAACTTCAACTACATACATATTGCAGCTCTTGAGTCTAAACATGATCCTATGCAGACCAGAAAAGCAGCGGTTGTTTTTTTTTTTCAACTCCGTTGTTTATTTTCAAAATCAGCAGTAATACTAATCTGTGTCTAGGAAAACTTGATTTTTGAACGTAACGTTCAAAAATTATTCTACATTTCTTAACGTTCTCGCTCGTGATCATTTATTAAATTTTTTCATTTCCAAAATTATCGAACTATGTGATAGTACTTCTGATTTGAATAATGCGTAAAACGTTATTATGTAAAGTTTTCTAAATTAACCGCTTCCTGTGTATGACATTGGTGCAGACTTTAACGCTTGGAACACAGACGAGCTCGAAACTACGAGGAAAGAAGCTCTCCATTGGTGCAGACTGGAACGCTTGGAACACAGACGAGCTCGAAACTACGAGGAAAGAAGCTCTCCATTGGTGCAGACTGGAACGCTTGGAACACAGACGAGCTCGAAACTACGAGGAAAGAAGCTCTCCATTGGTGCAGACTGGAAGGCTTGGAATACAGACGAGCTCGAAACTACGAGGAAAGAAGCTCTCCATTGGTGCAGACTGGAACGCTTGGAACACAGATGAGCTCGAAACTGCGAGGAAAGATGCTCTCCATTGGTGCAGACTGGAACGCTTGGAACACAGACGAGCTCGAAACTACGAGGAAAGAAGCTCTCCATTGGTGCAGACTGGAACGCTTGGAACATAGACGAGCTCGAAACTACGAAGAAAGAAGCTCTGCATTGGTGCAGACTGGAACGCTTGGAACACAGACGAGCTCGAAACTACGAAGAAAGAAGCTCTACATTGGTGCAGACTGGAACGCTTGGAACACAGACGAGCTCGAAACTACGAAGAAAGAAGCTCTACATTGGTGCAGACTGGAACGCTCGGAACAGAGACGAGCTCGAAACTACGAGGAAAGAAGCTCTCTTTTCTATGGAGAGAAGCATCAACGACAGGCTCCATATCTCGACCATGGTCGATTCGAGAGTCAACGACGCAATGCAGTACTATCGTCCCTACATGATACCTGCTCCTCAACAGCTCGTCATTTCGATTTCCCCTCCACCAGATCTACCAACTCGTCAGGCTCCGAACGAACGCAAAAGGGCCGCGAAATATGTCGCGGTAGTCCTCACGAAAAGGCCTACAAGTAATGTGCTGAGCCTTACATGCATTTTTTTGTGAAGATTATGCCGAGTTCACGGATCGCGGCCTTGCCACATGTATACGTGTCGGTATTGCGTAGAGAGAATTCGGTATTGCAGAGAGAGAAAAACGCGGCTCTATGTGACTTGAATCCGTCGATTAAATCTGATTGATGTCGTTTTATACTGATTTAGGACTCTATAGAGTCTAGATAGAACGTCCCCCCATCCTCCCCCTCGGGTTGCTCCTCTGTTTCTTCATTTCGGGGGCCTAGTGTGGTGATACTTGAGTTCACCACCTTACTTTTCAATTAGGAAACCGAAATTCCCGCTCGAATTTCTCTAGTTATTCTAAAGTTCGTAATTAGACATTATGAAATTTTTAATAGTCAATTGAAATTTTAGGCCAAATCATTTTTGTTAAATTAGTGCTTAAATTAATTTTTCTCGTTCTTGATCCTTCTTTTCATGATCTCTTATCTTTACTCCTCTCTCTCTCTTTTTCTCGCTCTCTCTCTCTCTCTCTCGCTCTCTCTCTCTCTCTCTCTCTCTCTCTCTCTCTCTCTCTCTCTCTCTCTCTCTCTCTCTCCCTCTCTCTCATTTTACCGCGTATTGCATTGTGTGTTAATTAATTAACTTACTTAACAAAAGTTCAAGTACCTAAGTTTGAGAGGGAACCCGGTCAGCCCGCTCACTCCCACTCGGTGATTCGCCTCTGAAAGCGGTGTTTCAAGCAGACTGTTCAAGGAGAGCTAGAGGTTTTGTGTTTGTTAAATTTCTGTTAATGTTGTGTGTTTAACTTATTGTATTAAAGTTTGTTAATCTTGAACACAAGTGTGCCAAATCAAGAAAGTCCCGCGTGGCAACTCGCATTCATACCTCAAAGGCTCCAATGAGCACAGATTAAGCAAATATTAGAAAAAAATTTTCGCTCTGCTGATGCTGTAGAAAAGCGCCGACTATGATATCAAAAACTTCTTATTTAACCAAATTCATTCTTAATATAAAAGCTTAATTTAGGCTATACCGTAAGCTTTTCCCACATTGGTTAATTTCCACTAACGTATTCCGTCGAGTTTCAATTGGAAATGACGCCAAAGAGGTACTGTGGCACCACAAAAGTTATTGATGCGAGAACAATAGAGATCGGCAGACTCTGCAATAAAATTTGGAGTTCATTATTTATGAAGAAATCAAATTGTTTAGAACGAATACCCTTTGGTATCATTTTTGATTCTACGATGTGAAAAATTGATTTCTTTTTTTCAAAAAGAAATAACTTTTAGACCAGTTCGTTTTAACTTTTAGACCCAATCGAATACAAGAAAAAACTTTTAGACCCATTCGAATACAAGAAATAACTTTTAGACCCATTCGAATACAAGAAATAACTTTTAGACCCATTCGAATACAAGAAATAACTTTTAGACCCATTCGAATACAAGAAATAACTTTTAGACCCATTCGAATACAAGAAATAACTTTTAGACCCATTCTACAGGGAAAGCGAGAAAAATTTTTTTTTAAATTTTTAAAAATGTTCAAAGTGTACCCTCTTTCTCATTGCGAGTGAACCCTTGAGGAATAAGTTCAGGTACATCGTCTCTTTCGTACAGAAAAGAACCTGGAAAAAAATTAATTTTTTCGAGTATTCTGACTGCTTTATTTGTATCCTGAAAACAGCTCATTAATAATAATCTTCCTGTGCCGGCCTCGTGGCGGGGTACGCGAGATGCGATACAGAAGGACCCTTGTAAAAACAGTGGCTACACGCTGGATCACTCCTCGTGTGATTAGCAGCAATGGGGAGAGTCAGATTGGTGCATGATTACCACCAACATTACTTAACCCCTTTGGTTCATGTGGGCTTCTCTGGGGTGGGAGTCGAACTTAGGACTCTTTGCACAATAGTCGAACACGCAACCATTATGATACGCCCGGACATGAAAACATCTCACTAATAATTTTATTTTGTTACAAAGCTTCCACAAAACTGTTTTCACATCAGTCTACATTTTTCATTTCCTTTGGCATCTCAAGCACTAGTGGTAAACATCTCTTTATAAATATGTATAACGAACTAGAAAATATCTATGACGGTTGAAAAACGTTTTTTCTGAGAATTATTTTAATCAGAGTCGATTAAGAATTTTTATGGGAATTCTTGTCCAAGTTACTAGAAAAAGTCAAATGTTTTTCGAACTTTTTCATCAATACTTTCTTGCTTACATTCAATATAAAACAATTTGATGTTAAGGAAAAAAAGTACCTTTTTGTGGTGCTTCGTATGCTTTTAGTCTCGCGATGCAAGTGATGTCGCAGTTCGGAGAAGTGAAGTTTGATGACGTCATGGCGGAAGCCTTTGAAGATGCCATCAGAGGTTCGGACGAGAGTCGCCGGTTGTCTGATGATAGTTCAACTCCGCCTCAAAATTTACTACATCGGTCTAATGTGCTCCGAAATAAAAGCAAGCTCTTTAATCGTAATCTTCAATGCAATATTCTAGGGTTTTTTGTCTTACTAGTACTTCCGAGTCGAGCCAATTGGTCTTAGTACTTCCGAGTCGAGCCAATTGGTCTTACTAGTACTTCCGAGTCAAGCCAATTGGTCTTAGTACTTCCGAGTCGAGCCAATTGGTCTTACTAGTACTTCCGAGTCGAGCCAATTGGTCTTAGTACTTCCGAGTCAAGCCAATTGGTCTTACTAGTACTTCCGAGTCGAGCCAATTGGTCTTACTAGTACTTCCGAGTCGAGCCAATTGGTCTTACTAGTACTTCCGAGTCGAGCCAATTGGTCTTACTAGTACTTCCGAGTCGAGCCAATTGGTCTTACTAGTACTTCCGAGTCGAGCCAATTGGTTTTAGTACTTCCGATTCGAGCCAATTGGTCTTACTAGTACTTCCGAGTCGAGCCAATTGGTCTTAGTACTTCCGAGTCGAGCCAATTGGTCTTACTAGTACTTCCGAGTCGAGCCAATTGGTCTTACTAGTACTTCCGAGTCGAGCCAATCGGTCTTAGTACTTCCGAGTCGAGCCAATTGGTCTTACTAGTACTTCCGAGTCGAGCCAATTGGTCTTAGTACTTCCGAGTCGAGCCAATTGGTCTTACTAGTACTTCCGAGTCGAGCCAATTGGTCTTACTAGTACTTCCTAGTCGAGCCAATTGGTCTTACTAGTACTTCCGAGTCGAGCCAATTGGTCTTACTAGTACTTCCGAGTCGAGCCAATTGGTCTTACTAGTACTTCCGAGTCGAGCCAATTGGTCTTACTAGTACTTCCGAGTCGAGCCAATTGGTCTTAATAGTACTTCCGAGTCGAGCCAATTGGTCTTACTAGTACTTCCGAGTCGAGCCAATTGGTCTTACTAGTACTCCCGAGTCAAGCCAATTGGTCTTACTAGTACTTCCGAGTCGAGCCAATTGGTCTTACTAGTACTTCCGAGTCGAGCCAATTGGTCTTAGTACTTCCGAGTCGAGCCAATTGGTCTTACTAGTACTTCCGAGTCGAGCCAATTGGTCTTACTAGTACTTCCGAGTCGAGCCAATTGGTCTTACTAGTACTTCCGAGTCGAGCCAATTGGTCAAATACCGGTCTGAAACCGAACAAAAACTCGGTGATTGTATTGAAAAAGTGCCTTAACTTGTATAGATTAGTTTTCATCATCGAAATGTATAGAAAGGACTTACAAATTTCTCTAAGGAAAAATTACAAGTTTTGAAGACGTGCGGTCTAAATCATATACATATACTTCATTGAAGGTGTTTAAAAGTTGGTGCTTTGTTTCATTATTCTGAAAAACAATTCATTCGAATTTGAGTAATGAGATTTAATTCGATAAGAGCAAGTTTGACCAAATTTCTGGTGCACATTTTTGTGCACCAAACAGACTTCAACCAAGAATAAGGTTTTTTTTTTTCTGGCAAGGTCAAAAGATCTTTTTTCACTTAGACTCTCACCGTATTTGGCTTCTTCCGCAAAGGACAATGTACAGATTCCGCCATCGGTAGAGGGAATGACGGCGAGAATCCATAGGATGAGGAAGTATCCACAGCGCGGGACACACGAAGCTACCATAGTGATACGGTTAATGAATGATCACTTTCTCGCGGCTTCTTATACTCTTCTATCAATCTTTCTTCTTCATGCTCTCGTTGAATTGGAAGTTATTGAGTCTTTATCTCCCTCTTTCTCGCTCTCTTTATCTCTCACTTCTCCCCTCTCTCTCTCTTTCTCTATCACTCTCGCTTTCATTTTCTTGCTTAACCTCTCTCTTCCCATTTTCCATTTCCTTAAATCTTTTTTATAGGTCAGAAAGAAATTTTCTTTTTTGCTGTCTCATGTTTTTTTCTACTTTTGTTTAGGATCATCTTTACATTAACGACGGTGATCCAATTCGCTTCTCAGCACAACAAATGAATGACCTGTTTAGGCAAAGTTTCACTTCAACATTTTCGGTTGGTTGTTTTCCATTTCTCAGTAAGGACTAGTAGTAATTACTGGATGAAACTCGAATTATTCACAAAGAGGGATCTATCTCGAAGCCGTTACCAAATCTGAGTTATTATCATTACCAAGGAACTTAGTTTGAATTTACCCTTGGTTATTTCGGTGGATTCGATTGAAATTAGATCACACGACAACATAAATTTGCAAACATGCACAAATCAGTTGATCTTTAAATCGGGAGCCTCGAATTATTCACAAGCCTCCTTACTTCTGATAGAATTTATCAGACTGTTTTTAGTGAAGAGAAATTTCGATACAAAAAACCCAATTCCTAATTTAAATGACCACTGCTTCATGTAAAAAAATTTAAAAAAAGTAGAACATCATTTAAAATTCCAAGAAGATTCTAGAAACATCGGAATCCTCCACAGTTATCGACTTTTTTCAAATTCTACTTTTTTCAAGTTATTGATCAGTCAACTTATCTTCCAACCACCAAAGTAGTGAGTCCTGAAAACGCAACATTATAATAAATTTTCTTTTCTTCCTAACCAACTTAAGATATGTAGTATCAGTGCTCTTCATACGTGTGAAGTACGAAAACTTAAACACCACAGAAGAGGTTTAAAAAATAAGACCTGCTTTGGTTGTGTTTTCAAGGATTCAGCGCATCTATTCTTTTTGAGAAACAATGTGAGAAGAGGAAGATAGAACTAGGAAAAAAAGAGTTTCGGTGGTTTTTATTGTTGATGTGCATGTCTAAGGTCTCTTCAGGATGCTCGCTATCACGGGGGTTCGATGCTTCCAGATGCAGTAGGTGACATAAAACATGGCCGAGATTGCTGATGGGGCGCACTTAAAACGAGTTGAGGGAGGGGCAAAAGAGTGGAAAAGAAAGAGTGAAAAGGGAGCAATTGAGAGGGTAAGAGAGAGAAAAAAGAGAAAGAAAGAATGATTGAGCACAAAAAAGAGACAGAGTGAGCAATAGATATAGGCACGAGAAATCAGAAAAGAGAAAGAAATGAAAAAGTGTGAAGTGAAACGGCAGAGCAAATACATGAATAGAAGTAGTGACTGTCGTCCTGTGAATAGCGGAGTAAAAAATCAGAGTTCAGAGAAAACAAACAGCAGTTTAAAAATATTTTTTTATTATTGTCTTTCGGTTGTCCATTCAACTGTGATTTTAACTGATTTCTTTCATATCTCTTTCCTCTTTCATATTCTTTATGTCTATCTCTCTTTTATCTTTTTCTCTTTATTTTCTTTCTTCTTTTATCTCTTCTCTTTCTCTATTTATCTCCATCTTTTTCTCTCGCTATCTCTTTCTCATTTTCTCTCTTCAGCACTCTCTCTTTCTCTTCCTATCTCTTTCTCTTTCTATATGTTTCTGGATCGCAACGCTCTTCATCTTCTTTTTTCAGTTTTTTTTGTTTTTGTTTGAAAAAACACTCTTGGTGATAATATTCACCTTGTTAGCTGCGAGCACTTTTTCATTCTTGCAGTTTTTTAAATTTCGTAACCAGGTTCTTTACTGCAAATTTTCATTACCTGGGTTTCTCTTTTCTTATCTCAAAGTTGTAGCCCTTGTCTCTCTCACTCTCCCATTCTCTTCATTCTGAAAATTTCTCACTTGGTTTTTTTTTTTGATTTGAGAAAAACTCTTCAGTGATTTTTTAGTGAAATACATACTTAAGTTGCATAATTAATGAGAAAGATACGCTTGAAATAGTGAGTGCAAGTAGGTAAGAGAAGGATTAGGATGAAAAAAAAACAGAAAAGAGGAAATTAGAACGGAAAATTTAAAATTAGAATTTCAAGAAGAGAACGAAACAGCGAAAGATTGCAACGGTTAAGAAGAATTCTAACAACAACAAAAAAGAAAATGTTTGAGAGAGAGAGCGCGAGAAAGAAAATGAGATAAAAAAAGAGCGAGAGAGAGAAAGATAAAGAGAGAGCGAGAAAGAGAAAGAGCAAGAATTAAAGAAAGTCAAGTTGAGCGATTCACATAACGGATGCAAGCTCAGCGACCGTAGAAGGCATTATATGAAGAAGCCATTCCTAGATTCATTGTTTATTTCTCTTGCCAAGTTCTCAGTCTTCTTTAATTTCCGTTTAATTTCTGTTTACAAAAAAATCTTTATATGCGTTTTAAGTTTCCCTTACTAAGCAAAGTTTCTTCAATTTTCGTTTATTTCCAAATTTTTTCCTCTAAACTGTTTCAGACGGCTCTATTCGCTTGATCCCAATCCCGTGAGGGCAGAGCCCCCATAACATTAGGTAGTTGAGCGATCCAAACAATTGTAGGTCGTCTTCCCTGAACAAATCTCTTTGAAACAGGCTAAAGCGTTTGAAACTATTTTTAAGAGAATGTAGTACTAATTTTATGATAAGGTACATTGGTAATTACATTGGAATAGCTGGATTAAGGAGCTGAAAGACCGTATCCAGAATCACAGACCAGAAGATCGTGCGTCCATGATAATTGTAAGCTGCAGATTGTTCATCTCTTCAGAAAATGTGCTGTTCATATGTAGATTTTCACGTCTTTAACATGAATTGAAGATTATCACACCTCACAAAATCAGCAAATCTTCTGTGTCCACATGTGTGTCCTGACAGCTACATATCTGTGTGAGATTCGCTGCCTTTTGAAATTGCTCGCATATCTAATAGTGCAATTTTCGAAGAGCTCTTGATTGAGTTACCTATTAGAGCAGTACTACCTTATCAAATTGTTCATGATTAAAATGCTTATTTGGTTGATTTCTGATGATCTCCCCTCTTCCTGTTGTCCCTAGTATCTTTCTCCTCAAAGCCGCCACTTCATAAATACATACCTTTTTTGTACTATCTCTGCTATATAATTTCATGTGCCTGGAAAAAAGAATGATTGAAAAAAGAATATGACTATAATACATGAAGAGCTTCATCATGTTAATAACTGTTTATAAAATATGAGCACTACTCGAAGTGTTGGAACGATTAAGCTGCACAATATAAACCAGAATAAAATCTTTCTAACGTTCTGGGAAATTCTGAGATCGAAATTCGCAATAACCATAGGACTTCTCGAACTACAAATTTGCTGTCATAACTACTTTCTTGCTATGGCGAACCGACTAATCACATTACACTTTGGAAAAAAAGTTCATGCTAGTCGAATCGAAAAACCTTTTTTGAAAAGCACATTTGATTTAACATAATTTACTGTTTCTACGTTAATGACAAAAGTGTTAGCAGATGCTGAGAAAGGGATGCATTAATATGATTGGGACTCGTCGCACAAAACATGCATCTTCACTCTCAAGAAACTCTCGATATCTGAGGGCAAAACTCGACATTGTCACGATATTCATAAATGATGTTTTTATAAAGTCATTTGTTAGTTGAGTTCTCTTACAGGTAATGGATTTTTGAGAAGTAATGAAGTCTTTTATGATCCACCCAAACCAAGGGGGTTAAGAAATGTTGGTAGTGCTCATGCACGAATCTGACTCTCCCCACTGCTGCTGATCACACTAGCAGTGATATAGCAGGCAGCCACTGGTTCTACCAGGATAGGTCTGCCCTGCATCTCAGGGAAGCGCGTACCCTGCCGCGAGGCGGGAACAAGCGCGAGGAAGAAGAAGAAGAATGAAGTCTTTTATGAGATACATTGCAGTAAAAAAACAATTCAGCTTTTGGTAAGGTCTTCTAACACGTTATCACTATATTGAGCCCATTCATTCAACTATCCACACAATTTTCCTTCAAAGTAATACTAGTTTTTATTCAATTGGTCAGATACATACATAATGAAAAAGTAGGAACGAGAAGCGAAATCCAATGCCTATTTAACAATCATCGAGTAGTTTCGAGTTCTGCATTGAAACTCTGAAGCTTCCGAAATTATATCTCTGATAAAGTCTTTTCGGTAATGTGTGGTAGATCTGGATGTCAAGGGATACTCCCTCAAGGACACCAGAATTCTTTAAGATACAATTCGGGCTTGAAAGCCGTTTCTTGTCTTGCCTGCCACGCGGGACTTCCAAAGATAGCCTTTACAGGTTTATTCACAGAACCAACGAACGATTAAATAATGAACTAACGAACCAACTAACAAGAATAAATGATAGAGAAGGACAAGGAGTGATTAAGAGAGAGAGAGAATTATGAAGAGAGAAGAGAGAAAGAACCAACCAATTAAGAGATAATGAAATTTATGGTGAGAGAATGAAGAGAGAAGAATTAAGAGAGAAGAATGAAGAGAGAGGAAGAAGTTAATAGAACCCGAAAACTAGAAGTGAGAATAAAGAAGTGAGTAACTTACGTTACGTTACCCGGATCACTATCTAACTAGTCCTAGTAAGCTAACTTCGCGCCTGTCCGACGGCTTGACTGCCTTCTTCCGGAACTTAGATGAGCGGTTGAGATCGACGAGCGATTGAGATCTGCTACGTGCAACAGGACGTACCTGTCTCAAACTTGGGTAATTAAACCTATGTTCTTGTTAACATAGGTGACAATAACGCGCGCGCGGAAGAAGACGAAGAAGACAGACTTCTAATACTATATTGAGTGATAAGGTTAAAGAGAAGAAGAAATGTTTCCTACCGGAAGAAAGACCGAGTAAGATTGATGAGGTAAAAGAGAAAAAATATAACTTAAGCATAATAAGTTATTAACCTTAAAAGATAACTTATAAAGCTTAACATAACAAAAAAACAACGAAAAAACAACACAACAAAATGCAGCGACGTGTCGAATGTGGCCTAAAATATTTTAGGAGAAACCTAAATTTGATTAGAGAAAGTTCGAGAAACGTCGCCCTTACACTAAAATTACCTACACCAAAAAGGGGTAATCATAATATGATTATGATTACATTGGGGGCCCACAAAACAAAGACAGCGACGAAGGAGCCAGTCCCGCGAGGTCCTCCTAGACGTTACAGAACGGAATTTCCTCGCAGACTGCTCCGTGATGGGCGTCCTCGGTGGCGTGGCAGAAGGGGCATGCGATTGGCGGGCATCGATGTCCTCTGTTGAACGATTGCAAGCAACGAAGGCATCTCGCCTTCCTCAATAAAATTCGCCTTCTTTCTTCCAAAGTGACGATGGCCCGACAACAAACCGCCTCGTGCGATTTGTCATGACACAGCAAGCATTCCGCTTTGGGACGGAATTGTGACGAATGGTCACCCTGGGGTGCCCTGTCTGGCAACGTTTCATAAACAGGTTTCCATGGTCTTTGAAGTGCCTGACTGCACACCATCTCTGTTAGGGCGCTTATAAAGATTGCTTGCGAGGTTTCGATTGACGACGGGCAATTGTGAAGCTGATGAGCCTTTCGCCGGTCGACGATTGTCGAACCTTAAATCCCATTTTTCGATACGTCTTCTGACGTCGAGTTGACTCGACGTAGCCGTTTTCTCAAGGGATGCATGTAGTGACCGCTTTTGAGCGTCTGGTTTTGACCGCTCTTTGAATGCAGCCTTTTCTCTTGAATCATTCTGGTTTAGAATGACGTCCTTCACGTGTGTGATGAAATGTGTTTCAGTCAAATTTTTGTAACCACAGGTTGCTTCACCCGTAGCAATCCAACCGAGCTTGGAAGGTACCAACACGAAACCACTTGGTAGAATTATTGGTAGCTTTTTCCATTTAACAACCTTCAAGTAGTCCTTGTTGCCCAGCAAGAGTACCGGGTTTATCTGGAATTTTACATCATATTCATCAGCTAGAAGAATTCCTCTTTTTTGAATGAGAACGAGGTCATCCGCTGGTAGAGAGCTGTATTCGAGGGTTGCCGTTAGTGGCTCTGGGTGCGCCATCGCTTCAATCACGAGTTTTTCACCATTGACTCCATGCAGGGGTACTTCGTAAATTGGATACGTTCTCGCTCTGATTGTTTTTGCTCCAAGCCCTGCTAGCGAACATTCCGTCTTCCGCAGTTCACGGAGATCGAGTTCCTTAGCTACACTTTCTGATATCAAACTCACGGAAGCGCCGTTGTCAAGGATGAAGTCAACCCTCCTCTGAATTCGATTTCCAATGCGAACTTTGCCCGTTTGCAAACGAGATTCATTTGAGATTTTGCATTCAGGCAGTGTTGAATGAACGTGACCAATATGCTGCGTGGGGTTTCTTCTTGAATCGTTTCCTTGGCTGCTCAAGGTAGCTGATGCGTTCCTTTCCGAAACTTTCACCGCGGCGTTACCTTTTTTGCTGCGCCTCATCATGAGCCGGAAACATAAGGCGATGTCATGCGGTCCATCACAGTACGGGCAGCGAACGTCGCACTGATGCGCGGACCCTCCAGGTTTCAGGCACATCTGGCACCATCCATGTTTTCTCGCAAACTCTATGCGATCCTTCACCATCGGGATCTTCCTGCATTCCCATGACAATTTGTGCTTGTTGCAGAATACACTACAATTGTCATCCCTCGCCACGAGCGGCTGAGGTGTCGGGACTATGCGGTCTGCCCCCATTTCAAGTGTTCTGACTCGGGTGTCCGTATTGGCTACATGGATAGTGTGGCGAATTGATGTATTTGCCTGTTCATTACTCATCTCCGTAATGAAAAGTGCTTTCTTGATCATGCTTTCAGCCTGGTTAAGGATTGCTGAGACAGTTACGTCTTCCACCTCGTAAATGAATTCCAGTAGTCTCGTCCTTGTGCTTGAAGGAAATTTCTTCAAAAGCATTTGCTGCATGATCAAGTCTGTTTGAAGATTAGGCTGCGTCTTGTTTAAGTTCGCCACTGCTCCTTTCAGTGCAAGCACTAGCGTGAGCTGACTGTTCCAGGAGTCATTGGCCGCTGATATTGATTCCAATTTCAATAACGCCATTTTCTCATCCGCCTTTTTTGCTCCGAAACTCTCTCGTAGAAGCTTGACTGCGTCTTCGTATGAGGAACCACTTGAGGATAACTGACCCAAAGCCACCTTCGCTGTGCCTCTCACACACTCTCTCAGGTACGACATCTTCTCGAGCGAAGAAATGTCTGGCCGGGTATGTATCATCTCATTGAATAGCTCCCACCACGAGGAGAACTCCAAACGACTACCATCGAACACTGGCAGAGTTGGAGTTGGGAGTGGCGGCAGTCTTGTTCTGTTTCTAAAGTCTTGCAAATTATCCTGCTCTGGTACGACTACCTGAGGAGCTGCATTAGCTTCAGTAGTGTTTTGATCTGAGTGAATGGGCGCGCTGCCGTCGTCGTGTGGACTTACTGTCGACGTACTTTCAACTCTCCTTGGTTCAGTACTTCCGCGAGCTGAGCTTTCTGCTGTGTTGCTGGAGCTCAACATCATGTTGATTCGAAGTAGCACTTTTGCTACCCGCAGTCTAACCAACGCCAAAATTCTTTTCTTCGGCGCCTCTTGCAACCACATGTTTACCTCGTCTGTCTTGGAGCTCTTTTTGGTTGACTTTGTCAGCCAATCAGTGATCGATTTGTAGTATGCCTCCGCAACAACGGGTATTTCGTTTCGAAGAGTAGTCGTGTTGTACCAGGCTTCACTGCCAGTCTTACAAGGTGTTAAAGGCAGCTTCTCTGCTCTTTCTATCATTTCTTGGAGTTCATCGTTGATTTCGCCTGCTGCGAATTGTTCAGATGAGGTGAAGATAAGCTCTACGGCCTTATCTTCCACCACTTCGTCGTTTGACATCATGAGCTATCAGCCTTAGGGCACTGATGCACCATATAAAGTCTTTTCGGTAATGTGTGGTAGATCTGGATGTCAAGGGATACTCCCTCAAGGACACCAGAATTCTTTAAGATACAATTCGGGCTTGAAAGCCGTTTCTTGTCTTGCCTGCCACGCGGGACTTCCAAAGATAGCCTTTACAGGTTTATTCACAGAACCAACGAACGATTAAATAACGAACTAACGAACCAACTAACAAGAATAAATGATAGAGAAGGACAAGGAGTGATTAAGAGAGAGAGAGAGAATTATGAAGAGAGAAGAGAGAAAGAACCAATTAAGAGATAATGAAATCTATGGTGAGAGAATGAAGAGAGAAGAATTAAGAGAGAAGAATGAAGAGAGAGGAAGAAGTTAATAGAACCCGAAAACTAGAAGTGAGAATAAAGAAGTGAGTAACTTACGTTACGTTACCCGGATCACTATCTAACTAGTCCTAGTAAGCTAACTTCGCGCCTGTCCGACGGCTTGACTGCCTTCTTCCGGAACTTAGATGAGCGGTTGAGATCGACGAGCGATTGAGATCTGCTACGTGCAACAGGACGTACCTGTCTCAAACTTGGGTAATTAAACCTATGTTTTTGTTAACATAGGTGACAATAACGCGCGCGCGGAAGAAGACGAAGAAGACAGACTTCTAATACTATATTGAGTGATAAGGTTAAAGAGAAGAAGAAATGTTTCCTACCGGAAGAAAGACCGAGTAAGATTGATGAGGTAAAAGAGAAAAAATAGAACTTAAGCATAATAAGTTATTAACCTTAAAAGATAACTTATAAAGCTTAACATAACAAAAAAACAACGAAAAAACAACACAACAAAATGCAGCGACGTGTCGAATGTGGCCTAAAATATTTTAGGAGAAACCTAAATTTGATTAGAGAAAGTTCGAGAAACGTCGCCCTTACACTAAAATTACCTACACCAAAAAGGGGTAATCATAATATGATTATGATTACACTGCTGATTTTCTCAGTTTCCGCCTTTTCCAGATGTGGTTTTTCTGACACATAATCATGAAGTTATCGTTTTTTCCTTTTTTGTTCTCAATCCTATCGTATGTTCTGTTTTCTTCACTTGTTTTGGCAATTTCTATCGTTTTCATTTCTCTCCATCTCTCTATCTCTCTCTCTATCTCTCTCTTTCTCTCTCTCTCTTTCTCTCTCTCTTTCTCTCTCTCTCCTTGCTTTATTGCTCTTTCTCTTCCTTTTTCCTAGGTTTTGTTCTCCTTTTACATAATCATATACTCTCTGTTTATTTTTATCTCTCACTTATCAAGTTTTCCTTTATCTCTCTTACAAACATTATAATCCCGAATTTACTTTTTTTTTCTTCACTTGTTCTCCGCCACTCCGCGTCACTAATTCTCTCTCTCTTTCTCTTTCTTTTTTCTTTCTTTCTCGGTCTTTCTTTCTTTCATTATTTTTTCTCTCTCATTCTCTTTTTTTAACTATCTCTCTCTTTCTCTCTCTTTCTCTCTCTCTCTCTATCTCTCTCTCTCTCTCTCTCTCTCTCTCTCTCTCTCTCTCTCTCTCTATCTCTCTCTTCCTTTTCTCCATTCTGACCGCGACAAAGGATTTATATGTGTGTAGATGTTCTGTTAACGGCAGTGTCTTTTGAGGAAGTAGAAGCTCGATCTTCATTTCTACTCTACTTTAGAAATAATTCATGTATTCAGTCTTATCCTCGTATTTTACTTTTTTCTCAATTGCTTTTATTCTATGTAGCTTTTTTGAAATGTTTTCTTCTTTTTACCTTTCCTCCAATATTTTTCAGTCTCTTCGTTTCTCTAAATAAAATCTTTAAAGAATTATAACCACAAATTGTCACTAAATTGTTAGTTTTCTTCTTGCCTTCTGTCTTCATATCTCTCATAACTCTTTTTCTCTTCTTGCCTTCTGTCTTCATATCTCTCATAACTCTTTTTCTCTTCTTGCCTTCTGTCTTCATATCTCTCATAACTCTTTTTCTCTTCTTGCCTTCTGTCTTCATATCTCTCATAACTCTTTTTCTCTTCTTGCCTTCTGTCTTCATATCTCTCATAACTCTTTTTCTCTTCTTGCCTTCTGTCTTCATATCTCTCATAACTCTTTTTCTCTTCTTGCCTTCTGTCTTCATATCTCTCATTACTCTTTTTCTCCCTAGTCTTTATGTTTCTACTTTTGCTCTTTTACTTTTCTCTCGTTTTTTTTTCTTCATGTTCACATTTCTTTGTATTTTCATGAACTTCTCTCTCTTTACCTTCCCCCTTTCTCTCTCTCTCTCTCTCTCTCTCTCTCTCTCTCTCTCTCTCTCTCTCTCTCTCTCTCTCTCTCTCTGTCTTTTTCCCCAAAACCTCTCTGAAATGTTTTCCATTTTCATCATCTCTGACTTCGTAGCTCATTTTTATGGGATGTTCCCATGATTCTGCTGCCCACATGCGTGTCCAGCCTCAACAGAGAACCTTTTTGGAATACCCAAATACCTTTTTCTGTTTCTTTGCAAAGAATTGAACCTCTTCCACTTATTCTCAGTTCACATAAATCGGCAAGAAAGCAACATGTTTACCTTAATGTTTGTAAGAGAAAATAACACAAGGTTTTTTCTTCCATCTCAAATAAATTTTTCTACTTTAATCGTCATAATAATCGATGAACTTTCTCCAACCTTTTTTTTAAAACTCAATATCTTTGCCTGAATCCGCCTTGAACGTCTTCTTTCTTTTGTGGTTTTAGTTTGCGTTTGTTTTTAAGAGAGTTTTTGCTTGTATTCGAGTTAGTGCTCATACATACTTACATGCATAAATAATTCAGTTAGGGAAGATTCACTTTTATTGCGAGTCGCTTAGCAGTTTCCGCAAAAAAGGATCCAGCGAGCATACTATAAGCAGCTCAAGGAAGTCTAACATCGTTGCTTTTTTATTCCTCCCTACCTCTCTCTCTTGCTCTTCCTTTCTCTCTCTCTCTCTTTCTCCTAGCTTCTGTCTCTCTCTTCTTCACTTTTTCTCTCTCGCATGCTTCCTTTGAGCTTCTTTCTTAGGCGTTCTAAATTTTTCCCTCCTCTGACTCTGTTCTGTTGCTCTATTTTGATGACTTAAGATGACTCTCGACAGCATTTCCCTCTCATGTCTTTTTTGTCTACTGCATTCGTAGTACATGGCCATATTATGTTGTTTGCAAATTTCCAAGTGACAAAAAAAACAGCATTTCAATGTTACACGGAAAAGACGAAAGCAAATCAAACTTTATGAGAACTTTTGATGACATTTTGAGAGGTTTGGAAAACATGAGAACTATTACGTCCTAGCAAGAACAAACATAGATGAATATGGTCGTCTTCTGCGTAAGCCTTCAATTGTGTGCGCGCCTTCTTTGTTAGCATTATCCTCATTTGTAAATGTCTGAGGGCTTCAATTACTTGTTTTTTTACCAATATGAAAACTAATAACATTCAAATAAATTTGCGAAAACACGGGCAATTTCGCTCTTGATTCGAGGTGATGCTCGCATGTTTTCATTTTAACTAAAGACTGTTTGAGAAAGATTTTAACCCTATCAAAAGCTTGAGAGTTTTGTTTAAACCCTTTATATATGAACTAAACCTCGAAATATAGAGTATTTTTGTGCCTTAAAACTTTTAGAGTTTGTAAAACGCCACGTAACCCTTACATCGCACTTATTTTTTCATCGTGTATTGATTGTTATGCTTTGACAAGTTTTCTTGCGTTGGATCGATGTACGAAAATCCGCATTAACTTTGTGACGGAGAACATATTCAGAAAGCTCAAAAGTCTCTGGATCACGAACTTACTCATTACAACTTTCCCTGAAGATACAAGATGCGCCTGCCTCAAACAAGCATTTTATGGCCGACATATTACACAACATGGTAAGATGTTCTGTTGTGGGGTGCAATGATGATGGCCCTGGCTCTTTTGTACTGGGTTCAAAGTTTGGCACCACTGGGAGAGATTCATCCACTGAGAATTTGAAAAATGAGGTAAGTTAGAAGTTTTAGACTACAACTCGAAAGAGGCGCGCACTTGATGAAATCTATTGGTGTAGTCCATGTTCCCAAACAACATCGAGTAAGTACATAGAATTGAATTGAAATCATTTGTGGTAATCTCTACACTTCTAATTCCAACAAGAAGTTACACTTTTAGCTGGCTTTTTACATAACTTGGTGCGACTTATATCGGTAACTTCGGGTTTTCAATGAGAAAAATGTTTTTTTTTGTCACATGATCATTATAAGTAGATATCATAAGAAGAGTTTTCAGAGAAACTGTTTTAAAAACTAATTAGTTATGAATTATTTTATTCCATATGCTTTAATGTTCCAGGTTTCGAAGATCTTCAGATACTCGAAAACTCATCAAAAAATTGAAAGAGGTTTGACAAAGCTATACGAAAAGTTTCGAAACAAAAGAGCATGTTTTGAAAAACAATGGAACACTGGGTCGTAGCGAAGAGAATATCATTAGATTGATTAGAATGGTTTGATCACCAGTTGTTACCGCTATTACTGTAATTCACATCAGCCGCACGTTCAATCTCTGTTTTAACTAGGTGACCGGTCGTGGACCGGCCACCTAGCTCGTTGTCTGACACATGAACTTTTGTATTTCTCAGTGTTAATAACACAGAAAAAATTGGAAGGTCCCACAAGAGAGCGTGAGCTCATTGGTTCGTTTAGAACTTACTTTGAAACTACGACGTAAACAACGAGCGTTGAGAGAGAATGAAAAATAGAACATAAAGTTAGAGAAGTAGAAATTTCATATGCTAGCCCACTTTTATAACGATTAATGTGCATTGTGTTAGTCCTTAATTAGTAGCATTTCGTAAAAGAAGTCAAGAGGCCGTTTGTTATTTGTACCAAACAAGCAACACATTTATAACACGGTAATTTTCAATATAGCTGCCACTAAAACGGAAAGTCCATGAGCCTAATAGTAAAATTTTCTTGTTTGGTACAAACAACAAACGGCTTTTCGACTTCTTTCATTGTCCTCCCTTTGACATTTGCCGAATTTTCGTCTTACACCAAATTGATGAAAAAATCTGTGGAGCGTAAGAATTCAATTGTTCACTTTGCAAAGTAATCTCTGCAAAGTGATCCCGTTAAAGCCCTAGGTCGCATCCCGTTAAGCGTTTTGAGTTCATTGATAATTGATTTTCAAAATGGAACTACTACCTTTTTTCTCTGAGGTGACTATTGAGGTCACCTCATATAGATTAAACGTGCGGCAGTTTGATTTTAGTCTGCTAAGACAGAATTCTGCACTCTCTATATGGGAGTCATCCGATGTGGCCCAGAAAATACAAATATGGTAAATTATTTTATAATATGATAGAGTTGTCAAGAATTAAAAACACAGTAGGTGCACGAGTTTTTATAAAATTAGGTTCTTGTCTCACGGAACCAGATCAACGTTTCATTTAACTAGGTACACGTTTTACGGAATCATGGGAACTTTTTCCTAATCATGTATGTTATGAAATTAGGGTTACATAATATGAAATTAAGTTGTGATGGAAAGAAATAAACTTGACCTATCAGCAAATCAGATTGAAGTTTGATTCGGTTAGGTGAACGTTTCAATAAAAACTGAGGTTTTTTTCAAATCAGGTAAAAGATTTTTTCTCAATTAAGCAGGATGTTCAGCTTTTACCTAAATATTTATTTTACAGCCCAAGAAAAAAGGGTATTAGGAGATCTTTTTTTTTCAAAACAAGCTTTTTGAAGGAGTTTGTGAGCATCAATCAAAAGTTTTCGAGTTTTTATATAAACTTGTAGTTTCATATTTCGAATTTCACCAAAAAATTTGAATTTGTAAAGCTTTTTCAAATAAGTTATATGCGTATTTAGAAAAAAACAAGTATTTTTAATTTTTTTTCTGTTTGAAATCTTTTTCAATTTCCTAACAAGAAAAAGTCTCACGATTTGTGACTAATTTTCATACGTACTCGTTCCTAAGCTGTACGGCCTCATTAGCTTAGCTTAACTTTAGTCATGGCCTGAATCAAAAAAATGGGTAGACCTTCACAACCGTTTAACGTTTTTGTCTCTTTTTTTGTCTCTTGTTTAATGTTTTTTAAACATAAAATGCTCTCCTGTGTTGTTTTTTTGATAGATCATTGAACATTTTAACGAAAAAATGCCATTTTCGCATAAGTCGACGGCTACTCCCTTGGTCCATAACCTTGACATCAAACAAAGATTTTGCGATAAGCATGCAAAGGTCTACTATACCTCCTGACAATTAAATAATCATCGCACGCGAAAGAGCTAGTTCACCGAGTGGGATCTAACCAAGCCATTTTTACTGAAACTGGGAGCGAACTCGTTATCATTACATTCAATTTTCATCTTCACCGGGCGTTAATGCCTTTAAACTGTGTAACTGAGAGCTTGAATTTCTCTTATATAATAAATACTTGAATCAAATTTATTAGATGAAGCACTGTAAAATTACTATTCCGTGTCAAAAAGTTTTTACAATACTTTTTTTAAAGTTTAAATTCTTGACTTGCACTTTATTTTAAATGCATGTTTTCTTTTGATTTAGGTAGACGTGTCCCGATATTGAAGGGACTTTGCATTTAATTAAGAAAAAATTGGACGAAATTGTGTTAGATTTGAGTATTCGAAAATGGAGTATTCGTTTGTACATATTATTTTCTACGTAACATCTGATTATATATTCCAAACTAGTCGGTATTTTCAAAAAATGGAGTCAAATCATTTTTGAAGATTGAAGATACATCGAAAGTATATCTCGATATTTGAAAGATTAACAGTTGAAAAGGCAATAACAATGTCTCATTCAAGCACGATCAAGAAATGTTTAATGAAATTTGAGGATACATATGGATATTTGTCAAAACTCATATGCTGTCTGCGTACAATGTCGAATGCCTCGAGTTCGCAAATAAGAGCCGTTCTCCTTTGTAATTCTATTTCATAGCTTTATTGTAGCATCATATTTAAACTCATGAAAAAAATCCAAAAAATTAATGTCACTCTGTGCTGTTTCTCAACATTGCAACCTAGCAAGAAGTACTTTCAAGTCATGATTCTGCAATAATGACTTTGAAAAAGGGAGAAAAAATGAAGCTAATTAGTTTGGTTAAAACTTGTATACACAATGGAGAACTGAAAAGCTAATCGTGTGCTTTTTACAACGTCAAATGATGACAACATAATTTTTTAATTAAATACACACTTATTCCTAAATCACTTAATACAACTCCGAAAGAAAAACTTTTTCCTAAAGTTTCAAAAGGCATTGTGGAAAATCCGATGCTCTGAAAATAACCAGGCGTCATTGAGCTTTCAAATTTCTGAGAACACATCGAAGAAAAATCCTCTGAGTAAAAATTTTATCACTCGGTCATGGTTTGCTCTTAGCTTTTCCACCAAATTTTTTGCTCTTAGCTTTTCCACCAAATTTTTTGCTCTTAGCTTTTCCACCAAATTTTTTTTCTTTCTAAATATCATGAAAGAGTCTCTTACTGCAATTGCATGAATCTTTATTTGTTTAGAATCTTTTTCCTCTTTCATTCGCTTTATAATCAATGTCATGGACATAAAGCGCTATAATTCATACAATTAATCACAATTCTACTATCAATCATATTTATTTGTTTTTATATTTATTACCTGTTGTTCATATAATGTACAATTATGGTACACAAACATCATGTGGGTTATAGTTATTCCAACAAGTTGGAAGATAATAAGCATTAAAGGAACAAACCAAACATTAGATCATAAACATTACAACTGAACACATGAACACATTGAGCAGAACAATATTATAAATACTAAACACTTGAATTTTATTAAGTAAAAAGACGAGCAGATCTTATTGCGAATGAATTTATACGACAAATTGTTTTCGGGGCACGAAAATGTAATTTGAAGTTAGATCCACGTGTCGTGGAATGTCTTAAATTATAGAAATGTGGTTTTCTCTCTGAAAGAGTTGTTTTGCCTCTTATTAGTTTTAAAAGTAAACTCAAATCGTTCGATTCTCTTTTGCTCTCCAATGAAAGAATGCCCAATTTTTTGTTTCTTTGACTGTTTGGCATGTTTATGTAATCACTATCAAAGCAGCGATAGAAAACTCGGCGAGTGAAAAAGTTTGGGATGTTTTCTAATTTTCTAGTATCTTTAACGAAATGCGGGGAATAGACAGTGGTGAAATGTTGAAGAATAGATTTAACATAGAGGTTATAGGCATCAATGAGCACTTTCGTGCTCTCACTATTGAGGACTTTTAGAATGAGATAGCATTTACTTTTGGCTTTCGATGCGATTATAGAGCACTGAGAAGAGGAGGTTGATCTATTATCTACAATGAAACCTAAATCACGGATCTCAGTACAATATTCAAGGTTGGAGCCGTTCAATGAGTAAGGAGGATAACGAGGGGGTTGTTTTGGACCTATTCTTAAAAATTTACATTTGGGAAGAGACAACGGTAATTGCCAAGCTTTTGAGTAATCAAGAACATAATCTATAGCGTTTAGCAAAGGAGTGTGAGAGTCATTAGAAGGCAAAGACCTTTATTTTACAAGAAGAAGAGCAAATTTTCAAAACAATCTCTGAAGTGAAAATGATGAAAAATAATGGGCCGAGAACACTGCCCTGGGGGACTCCACTGCTCACAGTGAAGCTATCGGAAAGTGCGTCTCTAACCCTAACTTGATAGGTTCTGTTACTTAAGTATTCTTCTATCCGAGAAACTGTCTTAATTGGAAATTGATATTCTTTGAGTTTATGGATAAGTTTAATAAGAGAAACTTTATCAAAAGCTTTTTCAAAATCGAAGTAAATTATATCTGTAAATTTCGAAGAGCGATTGGAAGAGCAGCACTCGAGAATTTTTTTATAGTCATTTTCAGAGGATGAGTGAACTATCTTGTGAATTTACATTGCCAAGTCCGCAATCATACGTCTGTATTCGAGGGTTTCTAGACCGAGCTTACTAAGTTTTTCAGAGTAAGATGAATGGGACAATCTATTTCGGGCAAGAATTATTCTAGTTTAGTTTTGCTAAACATGTTCTAAATCTCTGATTAAACCTAATACCGTTGGAGACCAAACGGATGATGCGTATTCGAGAATAAGCCTTATGTATATTACAAAATATTTAACCAACACATCTAGAGATTTGGTCTTGATTGTATGCAAAAACAAATTGGCTAAGTTAGAGGACAGACATTCTCAGCTTAGTTATCCGTAAACACATAAAACTCAGATCCGTAAAATCACGAGAAACTGCTAATATATTGTCATTTAGAATATATTATTAGTCCTGATTTATACGAAAATGACAAACAATGCAATTCTTGATAGAAAGCTTGAGATTCAAATGCTCGGATCGATTAAAAACATTGTTAATAGTTTTCTGAAGATCAGACGAGTAGATCAGACGATTAGGTTCGCACTTCAGTATATAACTTGATGTCTTCAGCATGATTATAATCACCGATGTGATTTATATAGATTTCTCTCGTGCATTTGACACAGTATGTATAAATAAATTGTTAAGAAAATGTACTCATTTCGGTATACCGAGTTTAGTTATAACTTGGTTGAAGTCGTTCCTAACAGATAGAGAATTTTCCGTTCGTATGAGCGACACCTTATCAACTCCACATCCTGTTACATCCGGTGTCCCACAAGGGTCTGTATTGGGACCCTTGCTCTTTGTCTTATACATATCCGACTTGAATCAAGTTCTTTCTTCATTCACTAACGTTCGATATCAAGCATATGCTGATGACATAAAGTTGTATCTGTCTTACAACAAGAATAACATGACAGAACGTTGTCTTGAACTTCAAGCTTCTCTAGATGAAGTATCATTCTGGTGTACTTCCAACCAATTATCTCTCTCTACCTCTAAAACAGTTCATTTACATATCGGGTCTACGGCACTTACTCCTACCTATTACATAGACAATACTGCTTTGGAGTGTGTGAGTCGAGTTCGTGATCTAGGTGTACAAATAATCCCTTCTCTTCGGCGTAATATCACTATATCTGACCGAGTATCTAGAGCTAATTCTGCTATATATTCAATGTTAAGAGCCGTGAACATCAATGATGCCTCTATCTTGGTGAAATGCTTCAAAATTTATGTCATGCCTCATTTAGAATTTGCTTCAAGTTTCTGGAATCCGCACTTCAAAAAAGACGTCGAAGAAATAGAGAAAGTTCTCAGGTCTTTCACGAGAATCGTATTCGCTCGCTGCTTTCCTAACTGTAGCTATCCTCACGGAAATACATCTTATAAAAGTAGACTCTCTAAGCTAGGTCTCATGTCTTTAGAAGAGAGACGAGTATATATGGATTTGACCATGGCATGGAAAATAATCAATGACAAAACCATCATTAAGAAACAACATTTTTTCCAAAGAACCAAAGAAACGCGAACTAATTCTCACGGAGTTTCAATAGAAGTAACGAAGAACAGTGCTAGGTACAATTCATTTAGTCTGAGAGTAGCCCGTTGGTTTTCTCGTGTACCAGAAATGCTTGACATAACTTCTTTCAAAATGTTCGTAGAACTGCTTAAAAATAATAATGTGATGAAAAACCTTGCCATTACGAACAAAGTTGACTGATTACAGCCTTTTGCGATTTTTGAACAACAGACGACGCAACAGCAATAGTTTTCACTCTTGAAATGAAATCTCGCTTCTGTTCATCATACGTTTATCCAAAGTCGAGATCTCGAAGTTCTTCACGGAGACATATATTTCCAATCATCATCGAAGATACCCTTGTTCATCCTACCCAAAACGTCCATAGCAGCAATTGTTAATTCTTTGCCAAGGGCAGCCGATGGGAACCGGGGGACTTGGTCGGTGAGGAGCAGCTCCTCCACTGCTGATGCCTACTCAGTCAAATCAAGTACCGCTCAAGGCAGCCGCTCTCAAATCACTCCCCAAAGCTATCCTTCTGTATTCCTCCCGATCCAATCACGGCCTGGTCTATCAAAAAAGTCAAATACGCGGATTCGTCACCCGCATGTTCTCTCATCGATCTTGAACTCTGGAAACCGTTGGGCACCCAAGGCTCCCTAGCTCCCAAACTACCCTACAATTGCATTTTTCGAAATGTAGATAAAATATATATATATATCACATACTTTAAATTGAAAGGGATAAAAGGCTTCAAATCATCAGTAAACAATGAAAAATAGTAGCTTCGCGGCAATAGCTGAACTTTGGGGAACACCACTCAAAACACGTTAAGAAGTACATAGGATATTCGTTTTCTTTGAACACGGTTTCTATTCTCCCTTCAAGATAATCTTTGACTCATCTTAAAAGTGGGCCGCGAACACCTAACATCTCAAGCTTTTAAGTAGCAGAGAATGACAGACGGTATCGGACGCCTTTGAGAAATCGACAGCTTTTCCATGAGTGAGGTCAAATTGATCAAAACACCGCACGGAAAAAAATAATGGTTAACACGCTCGCTCCCGGATAGAGGAGAGATGGTTGCATGGGTTCGAGTCCCTTCGGTGACTAGCTTTTTTCCGTGCGGTGGTTTGATCAATTTGTCTTCTCTACCAGGCGTCACTGCCTTAAAACTGTGTAACTGAGCATTTGGGGATTTATCGTGCATGAGTGAGGTCAGTAAAATAAGAGTGAGATTTTATTCACACAGGTAAAAGCACTGGACCTTCTACTTCGAAAGCCAAACTGATGCTGGTACAAAAGATTATTGCTTTCTAAGTATTCATAAATTTGCTTGATTTTTGGCTACTTAACTTTAGACAACGAGCAATTAAGCAGCTCAGCCGCTTTTGATCTCGGTTTTTTAACAGTTTTTACGCTCGAATTTTTTTAAAGAAAGAGTGCTCCCATAATAAGTAGGGACTTGTTGAAAAGAATAGAAAGACATCGAAAACTTTGGCTTCGACTCCAGAAAAAAATTATCTTATGGATCTGATGAATTACTTTAAATAGGGCTAAATTATATGTCTGGAATTGATTTAAATTTTAAATTTTTTTTCAATTCAGACAAGAAGTTTTCCTTTTTTATCATTTCAAATGAGAAAGAAATTTATCGATGAGTAATTAGTCCTTTTATTTTTGTTCTTTTTTTTGTTTTTTTTTTATAACCATTTGTTCGGAAAATTTTGTTGCTTCGAAATTCTTGTAGAGTAAAAAAGGAAACTAAACTTTTCATAAATCTGTGCTCTTCGATATCATCATAGAGTGCTGCATTGTCATTTTATGGAAATTTTACTTGACTCCGGAGATGTTTTTTGCTTTTGAAAAGATTATCCAGTTCGGATTGTTCAAGTTTCATTTCTATTTTACAAGATTCTTGTAGTATCTGAATAAATTTAGATTTTTCAAGTGAGTTTTCTGAAAATCAATGAGAAGTAAAATATAAAAAAGAGATGTACGGTAGAAAGTAATACGTCAGTGCTTAAATTTTTAAAAAAAACGGAAACATTTATTGGAGAAAGACAAAATACTTAGTCATACATAGCTTGGTTTTGGAAACCGGGATAGAGTTTTCAGCGTAAGAAACTACGATGCAAATTCAATTATCAGTTCACCATTTAAGCTGCCGAAATTATGAAAATCCCTCGCTTTTCAATTCTGTTGTTTTGTTCGGCCTCAAGTTTGATTATTTGAAATTACTCTTCACTTCCAATCTCGCCCTGTGGCAGAATATGCGCTCCTCTAATTTGAGATACATGCTTAGTAAAGTGAAATATGTAGCTGTTTCCTTTTAAAGGGAAAACTATCTTTAGTTTTTTTGCTGCATGAAAATCCAGAAAAAATCAACCTGGAATATTATAAAAAAGATGCTGTACGTGTACCTTTGTCAAAAAAATAGGTAGGTCTCATGAATGGTCTTCTTGTCGAGATAACATTGATGCAGGGGTTAAATTAAGTAATATTAGTAATAGAAAGTTTAAAAGAAAGCTAAATTGTCAGATAATGCCCTTTCGACGTTAATTGGAATCTTGAATAGGAGTTGATTTTCTATTTCTGTTTAACTATGAACAAGCTGATGCACAGAACAAAGTTTACTTGTTTTTAAGGGAGTTTTTTTCTCAGTTGAAAGTGATAGAGCCTACAAGCGGCAGAGATAAGTGATAGAGCCTACAAGCGGCAGAGATAAGTGATAGAGCCTACAAGCGGCAGAGATAAGTGATAGAGCCTACAAGCGGCAGAGATAAGTGATAGAGCCTACAAGCGGCAGAGATAAGTGATAGAGCCTACAAGCGGCAGAGATAAGTGATAGAGCCTACAAGCGGCAGAGATAAGTGATAGAGCCTACAAGCGGCAGAGATAAGTGATAGAGCCTACAAGCGGCAGAGATAAGTGATAGAGCCTACAAGCGGCAGAGATAAGTGATAGAGCCTAAAAGCGGCAGAGATAAGTGATAGAGCCTACAAGCGGCAGAGGTAAGTGATAGAGCCTACAAGCGGCAGAGATAAGTGGTAGAGCCTACAAGCGGCAGAGATAAGTGATAGAGCCTACAAGCGGCAGAGATAAGTGATAGAGCCTACAAGCGGCAGAGATAAGTGATAGAGCCTACAAGCGGCAGAGATAAGTGATAGAGCCTACAAGCGGCAGAGATAAGTGATAGAGCCTACAAGCGGCAGAGATAAGTGATAGAGCCTACAAGCGGTAGAGATAAGTGATAGAGCCTACAAGCGGCAGAGATAAGTGATAGAGCCTACAAGCGGCAGAGATAAGTGATAGAGCCTACAAGCGGCAGAGATAAGTGATAGAGCCTACAAGCGGCAGAGATAAGTGATAGAGCCTACAAGCGGCAGAGATAAGTGATAGAGCCTACAAGCGGCAGAGATAAGTGATAGAGCCTACAAGCGGTAGAGATAAGTGATAGAGCCTACAAGCGGCAGAGATAAGTGATAGAGCCTACAAGCGGCAGAGATAAGTGATAGAGCCTACAAGCGGCAGAGATAAGTGATAGAGCCTACAAGCGGCAGAGATAAGTGATAGAGCCTACAAGCGGCAGAGATAAGTGATAGAGCCTACAAGCGGCAGAGATAAGTGATAGAGCCTACAAGCGGCAGAGATAAGTGATAGAGCCTACAAGCGGCAGAGATAAGTGATAGAGCCTACAAGCGGCAGAGATAAGTGATAGAGCCTACAAGCGGCAGAGATAAGTGATAGAGCCTACAAGCGGTAGAGATAAGTGATAGAGCCTACAAGCGGCAGAGATAAGTGATAGAGCCTACAAGCGGCAGAGATAAGTGATAGAGCCTACAAGCGGCAGAGATAAGTGATAGAGCCTACAAGCGGCAGAGATAAGTGATAGAGCCTACAAGCGGCAGAGATAAGTGATAGAGCCTACAAGCGGCAGAGATAAGTGATAGAGCCTACAAGCGGCAGAGATAAGTGATAGAGCCTACAAGCGGCAGAGATAAGTGATAGAGCCTACAAGCGGTAGAGATAAGTGATAGAGCCTACAAGCGGCAGAGATAAGTGATAGAGCCTACAAGCGGCAGAGATAAGTGATAGAGCCTACAAGCGGCAGAGATAAGTGATAGAGCCTACAAGCGGCAGAGATAAGTGATAGAGCCTACAAGCGGCAGAGATAAGTGATAGAGCCTACAAGCGGCAGAGATAAGTGATAGAGCCTACAAGCGGCAGAGATAAGTGATAGAGCCTACAAGCGGCAGAGATAAGTGATAGAGCCTACAAGCGGCAGAGATAAGTGATAGAGCCTACAAGCGGCAGAGATAAGTGATAGAGCCTACAAGCGGCAGAGATAAGTGATAGAGCCTACAAGCGGCAGAGATAAGTGATAGAGCCTACAAGCGGCAGAGATAAGTGATAGAGCCTACAAGCGGCAGAGATAAGTGATAGAGCCTACAAGCGGCAGAGATAAGTGATAGAGCCTACAAGCGGCAGAGATAAGTGATAGAGCCTACAAGCGGCAGAGATAAGTGATAGAGCCTACAAGCGGTAGAGATAAGTGATAGAGCCTACAAGCGGCAGAGATAAGTGATAGAGCCTACAAGCGGCAGAGATAAGTGATAGAGCCTACAAGCGGCAGAGATAAGTGATAGAGCCTACAAGCGGCAGAGATAAGTGATAGAGCCTACAAGCGGCAGAGATAAGTGATAGAGCCTACAAGCGGCAGAGATAAGTGATAGAGCCTACAAGCGGCAGAGATAAGTGATAGAGCCTACAAGCGGCAGAGATAAGTGATAGAGCCTACAAGCGGTAGAGATAAGTGATAGAGCCTACAAGCGGCAGAGATAAGTGATAGAGCCTACAAGCGGCAGAGATAAGTGATAGAGCCTACAAGCGGCAGAGATAAGTGATAGAGCCTACAAGCGGCAGAGATAAGTGATAGAGCCTACAAGCGGCAGAGATAAGTGATAGAGCCTACAAGCGGCAGAGATAAGTGATAGAGCCTACAAGCGGCAGAGATAAGTGATAGAGCCTACAAGCGGCAGAGATAAGTGATAGAGCCTACAAGCGGCAGAGATAAGTGATAGAGCCTACAAGCGGCAGAGATAAGTGATAGAGCCTACAAGCGGCAGAGATAAGTGATAGAGCCTACAAGCGGCAGAGATAAGTGATAGAGCCTACAAGCGGCAGAGATAAGTGATAGAGCCTACAAGCGGCAGAGATAAGTGATAGAGCCTACAAGCGGCAGAGATAAGTGATAGAGCCTACAAGCGGCAGAGATAAGTGATAGAGCCTACAAGCGGCAGAGATAAGTGATAGAGCCTACAAGCGGCAGAGATAAGTGATAGAGCCTACAAGCGGCAGAGATAAGTGATAGAGCCTACAAGCGGCAGAGATAAGTGATAGAGCCTACAAGCGGCAGAGATAAGTGATAGAGCCTACAAGCGGCAGAGATAAGTGATAGAGCCTACAAGCGGCAGAGATAAGTGATAGAGCCTACAAGCGGCAGAGATAAGTGATAGAGCCTACAAGCGGCAGAGATAAGTGATAGAGCCTACAAGCGGCAGAGATAAGTGATAGAGCCTACAAGCGGCAGAGATAAGTGATAGAGCCTACAAGCGGCAGAGATAAGTGATAGAGCCTACAAGCGGCAGAGATAAGTGATAGAGCCTACAAGCGGCAGAGATAAGTGATAGAGCCTACAAGCGGCAGAGATAAGTGATAGAGCCTACAAGCGGCAGAGATAAGTGATAGAGCCTACAAGCGGCAGAGATAAGTGATAGAGCCTACAAGCGGCAGAGATAAGTGATAGAGCCTACAAGCGGCAGAGATAAGTGATAGAGCCTACAAGCGGCAGAGATAAGTGATAGAGCCTACAAGCGGCAGAGATAAGTGATAGAGCCTACAAGCGGCAGAGATAAGTGATAGAGCCTACAAGCGGCAGAGATAAGTGATAGAGCCTACAAGCGGCAGAGATAAGTGATAGAGCCTACAAGCGGCAGAGATAAGTGATAGAGCCTACAAGCGGCAGAGATAAGTGATAGAGCCTACAAGCGGCAGAGATAAGTGATAGAGCCTACAAGCGGCAGAGATAAGTGATAGAGCCTACAAGCGGCAGAGATAAGTGATAGAGCCTACAAGCGGCAGAGATAAGTGATAGAGCCTACAAGCGGCAGAGATAAGTGATAGAGCCTACAAGCGGCAGAGATAAGTGATAGAGCCTACAAGCGGCAGAGATAAGTGATAGAGCCTACAAGCGGCAGAGATAAGTGAT